>PVKS010047531.1:0-12798 GCA_004027875.1 Aplodontia rufa | reverse complement strand
TTGTCCATTGCCAGCTCTGAAGGAAATGCTCCTATTAAAAATACTTTCCAGGGGCTGGAGCGGTGGCTCAGTGGTTTTGGCGCTTGCCTGGCAAGCACGAGGACCCGGGTTCAAACCCCAGCACCATGTACACAACTAACTGTTGTAGCAACTGAGGCCATGTGAAAAACTAAATAAAGTTGTTTCTCTCTTTCTCTGTCTCTCTCGCTGTCCCTCTCTCTTTAAAAAAAAAAAAAAATACTTTCCAGATAGAAGATTTGATATTTGCTTCAAAAAAATCCTGTGGGAACTGATAGGAACATTTGAGGTAAAATATTTTTCTGAACTGATATTATTTTAAAATTTTTATATAGTTCTCTTTGCTTTTGTATATGTTTGAAATTTTTCATGTTACAATTTCTAAATGCAAAAACAGCTTTTTAAAAGTTCAAAACTTTGGTTTTCTTTTGAATATTTTCATCTAGAATTTTTTTCTTCAATATTCATCCTAAGACAGTACAGTAAGCTAATGTTTATCAACCAGCACATACTTTCAATATCTATTGCAAAGTCAGGAAAATATTAGCTCTTGTTGGGCATAGTTGTGATGCCTAAAATCCCAGTTCACCGGGCCTGATGCAAGAGGATCATGAGTTCGAGGCCAACCTGGGCAACTTAGTGAGATCTTATCTCAAAATACCATAAATAAGGGTTGGAGGTACAGCTCAGTGGTGGTAAGCTTGCCTAGCATGTGTGAGGTGCTGGATTAGACCCCCAGTAACAAGGACAAAAAAAAGAAGAAGAAGCAGCCATTGCTTTTTCTCCTCCCATATTTTTTCCTGGTGCATTATAACTGTATTTAATAGTGGAATTCATTGCTACCTATTTATACATGCACACAATAAAAAATTAGCTGCTGTTTTTACCAAAAGGAGTCACAATGTAGAGCGAATGAATGAAGAGAGCCAGCAAGAGTAAAGTGCCATGGTGACAGCTTCAGCCACCCCACTAATTAATTCTCCCACTGTTTCCTTGGCTACAATTCCAGGAGCTGAAATGGAAGCAATGTGATGACTTTCTCAGGTATAAAAAGGCAGCATTTACTTTTTAAAACACAAATTCGTTAAAAATAAGATTCCTCCCCAAAAAGTTGCATTACATGAGAAATTCTAATGTTATTGAGTAAAAGTAGCACAGAAAATTTTAACTTCAGAGTTTCCAAACTTTGTAAAAATAAAAATATACAGATGCTCCTCAAAGCAGAGAAGGGATAAGCCCATCATAAATTGACAATATGGTTGCGTCGAAAATGCATTAACTACATCTACCGCACCAAACACCACAGCTTAACTGAGCCCTCCTCAAACACACTCAAAACATGTTAACTTATACTTGGGGGAATTACCTAACAAAGTCTATTTTTAAACAATGTGTTGAATATCTCATATAATTATTTGAATACTTGTATCCAAAAAAACTCTGAAAGCAGGACATAGTAGTCCACACCAATAATTCCAGTGACTTGGGAGGGTGAGGCAGAAGGATCACAAATTCAAGGCCAACCTCTGCAATTTAACAAGACCCTGCTCCAAATAAAATTTAAAAGGCTAGTGATGTAGCTCAATGGTAAAGTACTGTTGGGTTCAATTCTCAGTTCAATTCTCCAACACAAAACGAAACAAAACACTGGTAATAGTACAATTTTGAGCATCATATTGGTGTTGTATTCTCATGATCCTGGGGCTGACTGGCAGCCATAGCATCAAAATAGAGTAACATATGGTATTATCACTAGCCCAGAAAAAGCCCAGAGCTCAAAGTACAGTTTCTACTGAATGCATATCACTTTTACACCATTGCAAAATTTAAAAATCATAGGTTTGACCATCATAAGTCAGGGACCAACTGTATACTTATATCTATACACATATGTATGTATGTGCACATAGGCAGAAAAACATTCTAGAAGGAAAGATAATAATGTTAACAGAATTGTGTTATAGTACTTTATTATTTATGTTTACTATATACATTCTAGTGTATAGAAAAATGGCATTGGATTTTTATTAAGAGTAAAATAACTGGGTACATCACATTTTTGTACCTCCATGTTTTTTTCTATCTTATAAGCCATAAATTCCTAATAGAAATCAATTGTTTTATTTACTTGATGTATTCATTAGTGTAGCATTAGAATATAACATCTTAAATAATAGTAATGAAAATATAAAATATAACATACTCTTACTGATATTTTAATGAATGGAACAATGATTAGTGTTTGAATCTCTGATATAACCCTGCTCTACTGGGGAAAAGAGAACAAATTGGCAAGTTAGCTAAATCAATTAATCATTTCCATCTGCTGCAACCATGCACACTAAAATATTCTCCCAGCTTTACTTTAATGGAGAAAATGGAACTTTCATTTGGTGTTATATCATATCAACAGAAAGAACATGCTGAATAAGGCCTTCTGAATGGACTGCTTTTGAAAGACAACAAAAAGGCGGAAGCTGGAGAATTAAGAAGAGAAAACCTTACAGGGAGTATTCATACTTGGCAGCTACTGGTGATCTGATCAGGCTCAGGACAGAACATTCTTGTTTTACTTCTCTATATTTTCATAAATGACTTTTCCATTCCAACACTTACATATGCCTGTACACGGCAGTGAGAATAGCATTCACTGACTCTCAATACATATGGTATGCATTCAATGACATCATTCACCGCTGCATTTGCCAAGTTGAACCTCTCCTGTAGACCACCAAAACACAGTTTCACAGTCCCTGTGGGGCTAAGAGAGTGGTTCCAAAGCAATAGGTCGATCCTGGAGAATGGAGAGGTTATTAATGTTTCATCCCACATATACCATACTCTCCCTATCCCCTAATAAATAAAAGCCTTTGTAATCTTGTAATGTACTCAGCTTTTATTAACTCTTTCACTGTTGTTTTTGCATGTGAAGTGAATACATGCTTAATGGCTCTTGTAGCTTCAACAGTGCTCTGGCAGGTGCTGTTTACTATGTTTTTATGGAACAGATTACAGAGTGAATTTTTATTATGAAGACAGATGAAAATTACTATGTGAGTTGTAAATCATAATTCACATAACTGATATTTTCATTAATGATTATGAAATAAAAATCAAAGCAGATTTTCTATCAAAGAGAAGCTTTCAATAATGTTCTGATTTTTCTAATTTAAAGTTAAACATTTTACTGAAGAGATTTTAAAATGACTAGATAATGAATTCCATGATCCTTCAATATCTTTAAAAATCTTGATGATTATTTTCATTAGGTATTATAGGTCCTCCTTAATTACTTTTTAAATAAGTGAAAAAATTGGAGGAAAAGCAACATGATTAATATCAACTTATTTTTGTCCACCATTCTAAATATAAAACCACATGTGTAAGTATAAGAAAACTAAAAGAAGAAGCTTCTGAAAGGCTTCAGGTGAGGTCTTGTTCCCATGATGCTATTTACTGAAGTGGTTCAGCAAATAGCAGAGCTCTCAAGCACAAACTGTTCAGGTTTTAAGGTGAATGTCAAGAAACCTAATCTTTGGGCAATGTAACATAGTAGAGAATTCTCTTTGAAAGGCCTCAGCACCTCTTCATTTAGCCTCCTCGTAGGAAGCAGGGACACTGGTTACCTATCATATAATGGTATGTGTAGCAGCATCTAAAATTTGGCAAAGTTCACAAAATAAGTCAGGTATTATATTACAAATGTACTGTATCATTTTGTAAAAATGGATAATAACATTTTCATTTACAATTAAACTTCAGTGAGCTCATCTGATTGGGAAAGGGATGATTTTATTGTCCTTTTAATACAAATAGTAAATTAATATAGCAATGCTATAAATTTTTTTTGAGGAATGAGATTGTCTACTAGACATGGTGATGCTCCTTAAGAATTACTTAAGCATTTCAAAATCAAAATTTATCCAAAAATGTAAGGTTCTAAAAAAATGAATGCTTCAATTGTAAAATAGGTGCCAAGCTCCAGGATAATACTATGTTTTCCAGTATTATCAATAATACTTATCACCATAAAAAGAAAAAACTTTGTGAGGTAACAGATACATTAATCAGCTTGATTTAGCCATCCCACAATGTAATCATATATCAAAATATTATGTTGTACACCCTAACTATATAAAATTTTCTTTGCCAATTAAAAAACAAAAAGTAATTAATAATAATAGTACAACTCACTGCCTTGTCATGAGTAAATAATACTCACTATAATTCACTTGAGAAACTTGGGCTCATAGGCTATAAATATTGAGCCCAGGGTTGCACAGCTGGTAAATGGCAAAGCTAGGCTTTCAAACCAAGTGTTCTTGACTCTAAAGTTCACCACCTTTCCACTACATCAAGCAGACCAAACTGAAAGAGACTTAAAATGTAAAGCTCGATTTCTCTAAGGACTACATTAGTCCCCTTATCCGTAAGGGACACTTTTGAAAACACTCCCCACACACACTGCAATGCTTGAAAGTGCAGATTAGAACCAAACCCTATAGATGCAGTCATCTGGCAGCAACAGACAATGATAGTGGTCCCATAAGATTATAATGGAGCTGAAAAATATTTATCACCTAATATTCAGGTTTGTGGTGATGCAAACTTATTATGTTGTCAATCATGAAAGAACAGACAATATAATTATTTTTAAACTATTTTTAGAGAGAGGAAGAGTTAATTTTTATTATTTCATCTGGATTTTGTTTTTCCTCCACTTAGTTGTAGATGCATTGGTAGGGATTGAACCCAGGTCCTCATGCATGCCAGGCAAGCACTCTACTACTGAGCTACTGCTTCAGCCCCAAACCATATAATTATGTACACTACATAATACTTAAAACAAAACAACTGTTATTGCTTTATACATTTACTATATTATACTTTCAATAATCATTTTAGAGTGTACTCCTTCTATTCATTAAAAAAAATCTTACGTGAGGGGCTGGAGTGGTGGCTCGGTGGTTATGGCGCTTGCCCGGCATGCGCAAGTACACGGGTTCAAACCCCAGCACCCACGTACACAACTAAGTGTCAGAGCAACGAAAACCATGTGAAAAACTCAATAAAAATTGATTCTCTCTCTGTCTCTCTGTCCTCTCACCATGTGAAAAACTCAATAAAAATTGATTCTCTCTCTGTCTCTCTGTCCTCTCTTTAAAAAAAAAAACTTACGTGAAACATATACAATGTTACCCCAGTAACAGTCTCATACATCTCATGTTTACTTCATCTCTTAATATAATCAAGAGACCAAAACAAGTGATTGACTCATACCATCTAGGGTTGTATAAGTACACTCTATAATGTTCCCACAATTACAAAATCACCTAATAACTCTTTCTCAGAATGTACTACCATCATTAAGTGATGGCCAGTAAACTTCAAATTAGGTCCCATATACAAGTCAATAGTGAGGCTATCTTTACAGAATCTCAACCATCAGACTTCAATAATTCCTGTACTCAAAATTCAAGTTAACCTAAAGTCTGATGACAATAGGCATTTAAATTCCTTAAATATACTAGTTAAACATTTATTAAAGTAACATTTTGACATTCTGATTAAGACTGTAGGGTAAAAATGTTTTCAACTTCACCAACCTTGTTTCAATATTTCATAATGTATTAAATGTACATCTATTCAAAGTGACTTTTAAGCACTTTTTCTCTTTTTTACAGTGATAGGACTTTCAAGGGTTTATTAAGTTTTAATGATACATTTACTATAAATACTAGATATTTTATGTTCAGCAATTTTAAGCAGAAATCTTTAAATGTTTCTATCATTGGCTTTACCATGGAAATTTCAGATTCACAAAGAAAGAATGCTTTCTGGATTTCAGAATACTGAGTATTTACCTGGGTTTTTTTTTACAGATACTTGTTCTAAGATTACAGATGATTGATTTAAGTTTTTGAGAATTAAGTATAAATAAGTATAAATACATACACACAAACCAAATTTATACTGAAATAATATGTCTAGAAGAATTCATCTACCAATTAGGAAGGAAGTAAAAAGATCTCTAAACATGCATGACTGAAATGCTTTATTCATTAGAGTCTCTCAGATTCTCATTCAGGGACTAAAAATTAAAAGCTATGAAAAAAATTGAAGACCACAGAAGAGAAGATTCAGTCATGTTCCAACTGTGTTAACCAACAAGCTGTATGCCTTGGGGAAGTCACTTCATTTCTCTGGACCTCAATTTCATTGCCTATAAAGTTAAAATAAAAAACGACCCTAATTGCCTGCCAAATTCCTAAGATGATATTCTCATTTTTAATACAATTATAACTCCCTTAACTAGTTTTCTGAGCAATGGCAGATCAAAAACAAATAGAAGGAGTTGGATCAAGAAGCCAAGCAACAACAATGGCCAAAGTGGAAGAAACAACGAAGGAGATGGCTGAAAAAAATTAACAGTCAGACCCATGAACCCTCACAGTAGCATGGATCCTTCAGTAACAGTCGAAAATGACTCTTAATTATAGGCCTTACTTCTCTTCTGGCACTTTGGTTTTGTGTTGGTCATTTTATTAAAGTACAGAATGAAGAAAAACAAAGTTAGTAGTAAAATTTATCATCTTCAAGTGTTAGCAGTTAAAAACACATCACTTTTTTTTCTACTTAGGACAAATTAGAGAGATAGAGGGGGGTCCTCAAATATATCTACTACTGATACAGTACTTTATAGTTCTAACACTTCATAGTGTACTATGAGGCACTAAGACAAATCTATTTACACAAGAACCAACTGCTATAGTTCCAAACAAATGCAAATGGGGGGGATAATAGTGTTGATGTCATATGATCCACATTTGAGACCTAATTCTCCCTGAAAGCAGGGAATGAAAGATAGAAGCAAGTCAGAGCTTCCAAAACCCAACTGTTTTTTTTTATTTTTTTAAAAAGAGAGGGACAGTGAGAGAGAGAGACAGAGAGAGAGAGAGTTTTTCATGTGACTTTTGTGGCTCTGATACATCATTATGTACGTGGTGCTGGGGTTTGAACTCCTCGCACATCCCAGGCAAGCACCATAACTGCTGAACCACCACTGACCACTCCAGTCCCCAAAACCCAACTCTTAACTGGAAAATTGAAGATAACAATGTTTATCCTGATAAAGCTGAAAGGACCAAATGAGTTAACATCTGTGCAAGTATTCTGTAACTGTATAAAGACCCCTCACAAACTAGTGTCTCATATACACATCTTATAATCTCCAAGGTCTCTAATAATTTCATACCAAAACTTTCCATTTCATAGTAAATAACTGGAGGTCAAATCTATAGAAAAGGAATACATTATAAAAGCTAGTGAATTCCTAACTGGAAATTAACTTAGTTGGGTCAAACTATTGATTTCAACTAGGATGGAACAGACTGTGGCAGACCAAATCTCCCATCAAAATTCTCCCTCTAAAATCCAAATCTTGAATATGGGGTCTTTTTTCATTTGTTTTTGTTTTGTTTTATTCTATTTTGTTTTTGCTGTGCAGGGGATTGAACCCAGGGCCTCGTGCATATGAGGTAGACAATTTACCACTGGGCTATAGCCCTAGCCCCAAATAATACATTTTGTAAAACAATCTGTTTACAGGGATCAGAGAACACTGATTAAGCAACTAGTTTTAGAAAGGCCAAGATTCTAGATAGGAGGAAGCATGGAGGTGAGCAGATATCTGATGCTTTTTTGGGGGGCCATTGCTAATTCTGAACAAAAGTTAAGAAGCTTAAAATCCATTCAGACATAAGGCTGCTTCTGGAAAACATAAAAACAAGCAGTGCTTTGGTTTCCTCCTGGGGACAGTAAGACAAAAGTAGAAATCCAAGGGGCCAAACTCCAAAAGGACAGAGAAGCAGAGCCAGCTTCTCCTCAACATATTTGCCAAGGGGCTGGAGCGGTGGCTCAGCGGTTTTGGCGCTTGCCTGGCAAGCAAGAGGACCCGGGCTCAAACCCCAGCACCACATACACAACTGAGTGTTGGAGCAACTAAGGCCATGTGAAAAACTAAATAAAGTTGTTTCTCTCTTCCTCTGTCTCTCTCACCGTCCCTCTCTCTTTAAAAAGAAAAAAAAAGATATTTGCCAAATTGCACAGGATAGGAGGCTGAGCAGAATGTCACTGAAAACGTTGTTTTCAGAGATCTCTGAATGATGAGAAAAGAAATAGAGTTCAAACCCATCAGGTCAAAAAGCCCTGGTGAACACAGAACTCTGTCAAAAACCCTACAAGGCTAACCAGGCACAGTGACCCCTATAATCCTAGTGGCTCAGAAGGTTTAGTCAGGAGGATCACAAGTTGGAGGAACTAAGTGAGACACAGTCTCAAAATAAGAAATAAAAAGCACTGGGGATGTGGCTCAGTGATAAGGCACCCCTTGGTTCAATTCTCAGTACTTATGGAGAATAAAGAAAGAAAGAAAGAAAGAAAGAAAGAAAGAAAGAAAAAAACACCTCTATAAGACTAACTCTTTGCCCCATCCCTGATTGAATTGTAAGGTTCAGTCCCTATTCCCTAGTGGAAGAAAGAACAAATATCCCCAAAACAACGCTCATCCAAGACCCTGAGGAATGGAGTTGGCCATCTGTGGACTGAGACCTCTGAAACTGTGATCTCCCAAATAAACTTTTCATCCACTAAAATTGTTCTTGTCAGGTCTTTTGGACACAGCAGAAAAAAAAAAAAAAAAAAAAACCCTAGTAAGTTTTAAAAAAATCTCCCAATCACAGCAGCAGCTCTGGCCAAACTTCCCAACAGGAAGTAATAAACTCTATCTAAAGGGGTACTTTCACAGAAAAATTTGAGAAGCATTTAAACAATTTACCCTTAGTTAAGTAACAATTTAGGTAAGGAAAGGAAAACAGGACATGGATTTTTATTTTTCTATTATCTTCTCAGTAGAAAGGTAGATTTAAAAAAATAGTTAAAAGACTGAATGAGAAATACAGCAAGCTGGAAATTTAAGGAACAAGACATAATAAAAGTATAAAATTTTTAGGCAAAAAAAATTACAAAAAATTGGACAGATTGCCCTAAACTGAAAGCCACAAAACACAAATTCTACCAAAGACCATGTTAATAATCATTTAACAAGAAATTAGCTAATGATCTTGTCTTCTCTTTCTTTACTAGTTTCAACTCTTTAGAATTTACTAAAGTCTGTGGAGTGTCAAGAAAAGTAGTATTGCAGGGCTGGTGTGGTAGCTCAGCGGCAGAGCACTTGCCTAGCATGTGCAAGGACCTGTGTTGAACCCCGGCACCACATACTCAGTGTCAGAAAAACAAAAACCAGATGAGAAAGAAAAACAAAAGTTAGGGCTGGAGATGTGACTCTGTGGTAGAGCACTAGTCTGGCATGTGCAAGGCCCCGGGTTTGCTCCACCAGCACCAGTTGTATATCAACTAAGTGAAGGAAAAACAACAAACAGATGGAAAAAAATCCTCTTTCTCTCACTCCCTCTCTTAAAAAAAAAAAGTGAAATAGTATTAACCAGTCAGATATTATTTAGATGGCAGTCTCCATATGACTTTGGAAACCACTTCAATAAAGACTTTAAAGTCTGTAACACTATGTGGCAGAGACCTATGGAGGCTAATTACAACCTGCTAATATCAGAACCTAGATGAAGATAAATCGGCCTTTCCAGCTTCAGCAGCAAGTCACCTCCCTATGGATTTGCTTTAGAAAAAGAAAAAGCTAATGAGACCATTATTTAATAACGTTTTGTCCCTTCCTATCAATCTATGCTGTCATTTTATCATGTTTTTACCATTCAAAATGTACCACAGCAATGGCAGGTATGAAGGTAAGAGCTCCAAGCTTATGAACACCTGACCTTTTATATGAAATTTTTCTCTGTATTAGTGAATTCTCTTCTTTTCCAATAACACAATAATTTCCTTAGGTGTCCTCCTTCCCACCACACACAGAAAGAACAGTCAACTGGCAGGATGAATATCAAGTACGAAGCAGCTTTCCTCCACTACCTGCCACACTGTCTGAAATCACCACCACGCACCACTGAAGCTACTTTTGTGATGGAAGCATGACTTTCATAAAGACCCTTTGAGTAAGAATACATAGGCAGTGAAATGTAACCCATTAAAAAATCATATCCCTTAAAACACAAGCATTAACTGATCATTTACTATGTGCTAGCACTGAGCTAAACGCTACATTCATTTTCACATTTAACCCTCGCAAGAAACCTAAGAGATAATGTTAATATTTCCATCTTAGAGAGAGGGGACAGGCTCAGAGAGATGAGATAATCTGTTTGAAGTTACATGGTTAAGTACAGTGGACTAAAGCCAGATCTGCCTAATTCCAAAACCCAAATAGCTAAAAGCTTTTCTTTTTCTGTGCCAGACATCAAACCCAGTCTCCGGCACATGCTAGGCAAGTACTCTGCTACTGAGCCACACATATTCAACACCACATAGCTAAAATCTTAACAAGTATTGTTCTAAAGAAATCTAATAGAAAATACTTTATGTTTTAATGGTAACAACAATAATAGTGATAATAATACTTTTCACAAGCCTAGTACTAAGAGGTTTACATTGATTTTCTCGTATTTCTCCCCGTTTCCCCTCCTTTCCACTGTGCCTCTCCCTCCTTCAAACTTTCTTGAAGGCAAAATAGTATTTAGTAGGAAAAATAGTATTTAGAAGAGTCAATGTAAAATGGCAAATTCTGAATAATTCTGAATAATTCAGAATTTTATCAAGGTTTACCCTACTAAACCCTATTCCTAATAAAGTCTACTTCAAAAAAATTTTAAGTCATTTTTTTGAAAGACATTTTTTGTGAATGAACATGAGTAGGTCCTTTACCTTGAAAAATTACCAGTATCCAATGGGTATACATCCAATGTCACCCTTGCTATAAATCAAAGAAATACGAATTGATCAAAAAACCATTCTTTACATCAGAAAATATAAGATTTTTTAAAATTATAATTCCCCCAGCACTGGAAAACACATGATAAAATGAGTACTCTTATGTTTTGTTGATTAAAATATATATTCATACATGTATATGAATATTATATATAGGCAACTTGAAATTACATTGATCTGCCACAAAAAGCATAATCCTCTTTGACTGTATAATTCTAATTCTGCAAATTTATACTAAGGAATAATCACAGGGAAAGATTTATGCAAGTACTACTTTAATGTTGAAAATTAGAAGCAATCCTCATGTCCCCAAATGGAAAAATAGTTAAATAAATCACAATAAAATAATGAGATTTCCATATAATGAAATAGTATTTTTATTTCAAATCACATTTTAAAATATCTATTGCCATGGAAGTGTTTGGGACGTACTGGATGATAAAAGCATCAATGGGCTTATTGCTGGAGGAGTACATTACCTGTGATTTTTCTTTACACTTAATGAATATATTTTTAAAATCACCTCCAACTAAATGTGTTATTATTAAAAATTTTTTAATCCCATATTTTCTTTTTAATAGTTATATTCCTGTATAAATCTTTCAGGCAGAAAACACATTCACATCTTTTAAAACTGGATAATTAAAATCAGGATCACTCCAGGAAAGGGGAAAATATTTAAACTTACGACAACAAAAATTACATTTTTCTTTCATAAATACATTGTTTCAAATAGCTTGATTATCTATATTCCATGAGGTTTCCAATAAAGATGACACAAAAACTATTAAGTGGAGTCAATGCAGGTGCCACAAAACTACGGAATTCATTCTTATATCCTGAATATTAATCAAAGCCTTATCCTGACTATTAATTGAAGCCTTATTATGGGGCTGGAGCGGTGGCTCGGCAGTTATGGCGCTTGCCCGGCATGCGCAAGTACACAAGTTCAAACCCCAGCACCATGTACACAACAAAGTCTCGGAGCAACGAAAGCCACATGAAAACCTAAATAAAAATTCTTTCTTTCTCTCTCTCTTACTGTCTCTCTCTCTTAAAAAAAAAAAAGCCTCATAGGAGTATGAAAATAAATTTGAAACTAATAAAATACTAATTTAAGAAGAATTCACTGGTATTTTTGAAAACCTTAAAGCACTTCTATTTAATAATTTCATAATATGAAATGTTTGTATGGTTTACTACATTCACATAAATCCAACTTAGCAAACACCTACTGAGTATCTACTAAATTCTATGTATCACATGAATTCATCACAAAAATGAGATGAACGTTTCTGGACTTAAGGGACTAAAATACTACTTATAAACAAGCCAAAACATTAATTTCAATTTTTTTTTAAAGAGAGAGGGTCAGTGAGAGAAAAAAATCAATTTCTTTTTAGTTTTTCATATGGCCTTCACTGCTTAACACTTCGTTGTGTATGTGGTACTGGGGTTCAAACCCAGGTACTCATGCATGTCAGACAAGTGCCGTAATTGCTGAGCCACCACTCCAGGCCAACTTCAATTTTTTTATTACTTATATTGAAACTACAAATGAAATTGTTCTTATCCTCAAATCTGCAAGTATGGGACATGGCTGTGAAGTGGGACACATTTGCATTCAAATCAAAACTATGAAGAATAACTACCATCTAGTATTAAGGTTAAAACGAGGGCTGGAGCAACAGCTCAGAGGTCAGGGCTCTTGCCTGGCATATGCAAGGTCACGAGTTGGAACCCCAGCACCATGTACACAAGAAAGTGTCAGAACAACGAAAGTCACATGAAAAACTAAATAAAATTGATTCTCTCTTTCTCTGTCTCTCACTGTCCCTCTCTCTCTCTTAGCAAAAAAAAAAAAAA
>PVKS010047530.1:0-12788 GCA_004027875.1 Aplodontia rufa | reverse complement strand
TGTGACAACTAATCCTATCATTATATAAAACTATAATGCACTAATAAAAATATATTTTTAAAAAACACATGAAAAGTAAATAAAAGGGGCTGGAGTGGTGGCTCTGTGGTTACAGCGATTGCCTGGCACCCGCAAATCCACAAGTTCAAACTCCAGCACTTCGTACACAACAAAGTCTCGGAGCTATGAGGCCACATGAAAAACTAAATAAAAAATTTCTTCTCTCTTTCTGTCACTCTTCCTCTCTCTCTAAAAAGAAAGAAAAAAAAAAGAAAGAAAGAAAAGTATATAAAAAATTGATTCTTTAAAAAAAATCTCAGAAGGCTGGACCTAAATCCAGGCTCAGGAGTAAAGTAGACAAACTCATGTTTTAGATTCATAGAACAAAAATGCAAAATGTTAATGTTTATGTGATACAGTTGCAATATGCTTCATAAGATATTTGAACAAGCTATGCTGCATACCTGTACAAAAACGGAAATGTTTAATCCCATTGTCAAATATTTTGAAGAATAACAAGGGATGATAGGAAGGGAGGAGAAGGGGAAATGTTGGAACTGAGATAAAGCAAGATACATTCCAAGCAGTTATAAATGTCACTGTATATACTATAGCCACATATATAAAGTTGTTTATAGGCATAAGAATTATATCACTGTATTTGGGTTTTTTAGGAACAATATAGGACCCAGAAGAGAGGCAAGGGATCAGGAAACGGGAGGAGGGAGGTACAGGGATGGGGGGGGCAGTATTGAACAAATTGTATTGCTGAATTGTGTGCATTTAGGAATATGTGACAACTAATCCCAACATTATGTAAAACTATAATGCACTAATAAAAATAAATTTTAAAAAATTATTTAAAAAATCTCAGAAGAGAATAAAAAGAACAAAAAAGAAACAAAAAAGAGTATTAAGAGAAACAAGAGAAATCAAACAAAACTGTCTATAGAATCCTGATAGCAGTCTCATTTTGTTTCTTAAAATTTTTTTATTAAGGAGTTGAGTTATTGTACAATCATATGCATACAAAGTAACAATATGATACGCATTTGCTCCTAAACTAGATTTACCCCCACACTGTCCACACCCCAGTGCGTTGAGGTAGTCTCATTTTAAAGGAAAAAGAGTTCCATGCAACGGATTGTTGAGTTATAATAAGGCTTAAAGGGAGAAAGAGAGCAATCTCAATGCCCTGTAGTCAAATAGGTTCACTAACCTTTCTAACTTCAATTCCTTTTGTTATAAACTAAAACTAATATGAGCTTTCAAATGTCATGTTTTCAAGACCTCAATTGCTGCTGAGAAATAACTTTCAAACACCTACTGATGCAAACGTAAAATGTGTTTGTCTCATCAGCCTTGTGCTAATCACTCAGGAAAGTTAAGACAACATAATTAGCTCCCTGGATTTATGGGGCTAAGCACAGCCCATCCTCTTTATGCTAGTCCAATGGCTATCACCCTGGCTGCACTCCAGATGCATCTATAGATTCCTGACCCCAACCCTTGAACACAGCCGGGAGAGCAGTGGAAGTTCTGCAAAGACTTGGGCAATCAGCTTATGCTGGGAAACACTCTGCAAGAGATATTTATATGCTGTTCAAGCATTCCAACAAGACAGACCTCTCAGCGCACACTTCCCATCTACTGGCATAAAAGGAGTTTTGTGATACTCTCTTAATAGCATCCCCAACTCCATGGCCTCAGATTTTAAAGAAATGCAAAATAGCTTCTATTCTCAGCTGAGATTAAACACATTTGAAAGAAGAAAAGAAGACAGAGAGATTGGGTAGAATGGTATACACTTCCATGTTTCCATCAAAAGGGCTTAATTTGAAACATTATTATTTTGTATCTTCTTTCTACTTCCTAAGCACTATTAACAAACAGTAACTGAGAAGCAATGTTTAACCACTTGATGCAAAAAAGGTGTAAGGAAATAAAAGAACTTCCTGACCTGCTGGTGACAGACCCACTTACACCTGCCTTGACATCTAGGCTTCTCAGGAGCTCATTATTCCTTCATTCACAAACAAATTCATTTCCTATGATCAAGTTCTGTTTTAGGTGATGGGGACACAGCAAGAAGTGAAACAAATGAGGCACTTTCCATTCTTGGCTTACAGTCCAGTTAAAAGACATAAGAAAAACACTGTAAAAAGACTGTGCCATATTATTACAACTGTAATGTGAGAAATTAAAAATACATTGTTAAAAAAGTGAGTGCTGGCAAAAGTGCAGGTAAAAGGAACTCATACATTGTCAGTGGGAACGTAGGTTATTACAGCCAGGAAATCAGTGTAGATGGTCCTCAAAAAAACTAAAAATAAAACCATCACATGATCCAGCTATTAACATTCCTCAGTGACCACCAAAAAGAATTAAAGTTAGCATACTTTAGAGATACATACTACATTTACTGCAGCATAATTCACAATAGCCAAGTTGGGGAACCAGCCTAGGTATCTGTCAATAGATGAATGGATAAAGTAAATGTCATCTATATATGCAATCAAGTATTAGTCAACCATAAAGAAGAATGAAATTCTGTCATTTTCAGGAAAATGAATGGAACTGGAGACCAACACGTTAAGCGAAATAAGTGAGACTCAGAAAAACAAGTATATTTCCTCTTATATGTAAAAGTTGGAAGGAAAAAATATATAGATAAAAGCCAATTAGGGTAAAGGAAGAGGATCAGGAAGAGGACAGGGTAAAAGGAGGTATTGGGGAGTGAGATTAATTAAATTATGTCACAATTAAAACCCGCTATTCTGAATGATTAATATGTACCAACAAAAAAGGTCTTAAAGAAAAAATGTATGTGTTATAAAGAATTAAATGCAGATCCATAGAAGGACAAGTACTGCATGAATTCACTATCTGTGAGATATCTACAATAGTCAAACACAGAAATAGTAGAATGGTGGCTAACAGTGCTTGGGGAGGGGGAAATAGAGAATACTATAAAAAAGGTATAAAGTTTCAGTTATACAAAATGAGTACATTCTAGAGATCTGCTGTACACGTGTGCGTATTGTAAACATTACTGTATGGTACACTGAAAAACTTGTTGAGAGCAAATCGTATGTTAACTATTCATACCACAATGAAAAAAAATAAATTAAAATAAATAAATAAAAAGTGAAGGGTAGGTGGCTGGAGCAGTGGCTCAGCAATTATGGCGCTTGCCTGGCATGTGCGAGGACGCAGGTTCAAACCTAGCACCACATACACAATGAAGTGTCAGAGCAACAAAAGCCATGTAAAAAACTAAATAAAATTGATTCTTTCTCTCTCTCTCTCTTTAAGAAGAAAAAAAAAAAGAAGAAGAAGAAGAAAGTGAAGGGCAGGAGGCAGGACATGGGAGTGGACAGTGAGGTGGTGGTTAGTCAGACAGCCTCCCTGAGGAGGTGACAGTGGAGCTGAGACTCAAGGAAACAACACAGCAATGCAGAGAAGCAAGAGAGGCCTGCTCAAGGAGCAACACAAGAGCTGAGGTCTGTCAGGAAGCAGAAGACTCTCAAAGTGACCATGTACAAAAATATACAGAGTTTAATGAAACTAGCTACAGAGGGTCCCTAATGCAGTCTTTGGTAAATGAATACAGCCAACCCCAGATAACTAGCCAGGAAGTCAACTCTCTGAGTAACTATTTCCTCCCACTCTCTCTCTCTGTGTTCTGCCAGTGCTAGCTTCCCATTGCCCATTTCCAACAGGAAGCCAGGAGGCAAGAGTGTCTATCTATCATGAGCCTACTGGGACACAGAACAAAATGAGAAAGGGAAAGATGTCTGAAGGGCAAACGGAAGGAGCAGCATAAACGCAGACTGCAAAGGTACAAGATGGAAAACGGCCCAGCTCGTTCAAGGAAGGAAGAGCCATTGTGCTTCAGTGAGCTTCATGGCCAAGGTACACGATGAGGGCAGAGAAGAAGTCAATACCAGATCATGCACAGCCTTGTATGCCAGGACAAGGTGCTAGTATTTCATTCTGTGCCCAATGAGAAATGTTTAGAAGGTTGGGGTGGGAGATCTGATCAGACTCTCACACTTTAAAAGGCCACTGTACCTGCTACATGGAGGGTATTCTAGAGAAGCAGAAAAGGTGGTGGCAGGAAGCAACCAGGAATGCACAGGTACAATAAACTCACCTCAGAATTCAAATGCACAAAGAAATGAGATTTCTGCTTTGTCTAGAGATGATCTATTCTTGTTCACTAGTTCTTCCACAATATAGGGAGAGGTTTTTAGTCAGCTTTTCATCACTGGGACCAAAAGATCTGATAAGAACAACTTAGAGGAGAAAAACTTTATTTTGGCTGTTTTAGAGGATCAGTTCAGCTGCCTCCATAGTTCTGGCCCAAGGTGAGGCAGAACATCATGGCAGAAGGGCGTGGTGAAGGAAAGCTGCTAAAGACATAACAATCAGGAAGGAGAGCAAACTCTGCTCATCAGGGCCAAAATATAAACCCAGAAGGCATGGGCCCAGGGACCTATTTCTTCTAGTCACACCCTACCTCCCTACAGTGACCACCCAGTTAATCTACATCAGTGGATCAATTCACTGATTAAGTTACAGTTCCCATAAACCTAAGCATCACCTCTGCATATTCTTGCACTGTCTTGAGCTTTTAGGGGATACCTTATATCTGAATCATAAGAGGAGACAAAAAGAAAAGGGTAAAACTCTCAGACTAATATAATTTAAATCCTTCTCTAGTTAAATGTGTTTCATCTCTAGATTTTGGCACTCTTCCTAGGGAAGAGTATGGCGGGATGCAGGGGGTGAGGTATAGATGATCCCATGTATTTAGCAGGAAAGAGTCCTCAAAATGAGGCAGACCGGGCTGGAGTGGTGGCTCGGCAGTTACGGCACCTGCCCAGCATGTGCGAGTACGCAAGTTCAAACCCCAGCACCACATGCACAATGAAGTCTCGGAGCAACGAAAGCCACATGAAAAACTAAATAAAAATTGTTTCTCTTTCTCATACATACTGTCCCTCTCTCTTAAAAAAAAAAAAAAAAAAAGAGCCAGTCCTCTGGCTCCCCAGCAGCATCCCTGTCCCCTTGTTATTAGTCTTCAGTGGAGTCCTCAGGGTGATGTCTGAGACTGCAGCTGATGAGTGTTGTTGTCCTCCCTCTCAGCTAGGTAGGATCCTGGTGACAGCCTCGTCATCTCAGCTCTCACTGGCTTTTTAGGCTTGGGTTCTTCTATGTCCCTCATCTCAACAGGCCCATGTACGCACTGTCAGCACTCAACTCTGTTTATGTCTTATGAGAGCAGATGAAGGCCTAGGGATAGACGTCATTATCCCAGACCACATCTCTGAATTTATTTCATCTGGCCACCCTCCAGCTCAGTCAAGAAAGTTCCTTAGGGAGCTCCAAGGTGACTTCTTCCCAGTGTACTAGGCTGGAAGCCCCTCTGCCCTGTTTTCCACAAGGTACTTAACAGACTCCACCCTCTCCCCAGGTATCCCAGAGGGAAGATCAGAACACCTAATGACTTTCTACCCACTGTCTGTCTTTTCTCTCCAAAAATCTAGCCAGGTAGGACATCAGGCATCATTATCATAGCCCTTATCTCTTGAACCCCAGCCTTATTACTGAGCATTAATGGTAAGTAGCATTCTATGTGTTATGGTAAAATTTTACAACCTTACAGGTTAATCCTTGCCATAGAATTGGAAACGAAAAACATTTATAAAATCCTTTCTCTCCCTATAAAGACTAGCTTTCAAGCCTCTTGTCTTTCTGCAGAACCCATTTTTTTAATGTCAGAAAAAAAAAGTTTAATTTTTTTGCCTTGCATTCTTTTACCTGCTCTTGGAGACAGATATATTCAGGAAAAAGAGAAAATCATGTTCAATTTTTCTAAACATGGCCATCATTATACTCGTTAGGATGTTATCCGAATGTTCTGGGTGAGAAATAACCAAAGCTTGCTATCTGGTGGAAATGGAGCAGAAAGCAAAAGAAGGGCAGAAGGCATGTTTAGGAAATATTTCAGAGGTAGAACTTACAGAATTGGCTGATGGACTGAGTAGATGGTAGAGTGTGAATACAACAGGGGAACCAAGAATCACTCCTAAGGAAGCAGTAGATTAGCCATATGGTGGACTGTTTTACTAGAATTAGGAATTACAGGGAAGAAACAGGTTTGATGTGGAAATTGCAAGCATTCTGTTAAATCTAGTAAATCTGATTCCAATGAGACATTCAAGTGGTAAGGTCAAGAGGTCATAAAGATAAAAGTTTGGGATTCAGCACCAAATAGTTGGGCCCAACACAAGTATGAAGCAAATTATCTGTGTAGAGAATGTACTAGGATAGGAAGCCTTTGCAGGGCAGCCCACTGCAAGACAGGGAGGAAAAACCCAACTCAACCCCAACCTACCTCAAGGCAAGCTCCCTCAAATGCAGCAGCACTTTAAGATCCAGGCATAGGCACCACAAACCTATCTTGAATTCAGCAGTAACCAGAGAAGAGAGAGGAAATGTACCCACTGGACCTGAGTCATCATCACTGTTTCAGCTTTTATTCTAAAGGAAGTTATTTATTTAAGACCAGTATTACAGAGAAATCTCCCTGTGAAGTAGGAGCCCAATAGGAAACAAGGCTTTCTCTAACAGCCTTGGCTCTGCTATCTACAAAGGGCCTTGTAACACACTGACTTTTCTCCAATTATTTAAAATCACCTATGGTATAGTTTTTGGCCATGCATTCTAAGATATTTGTTGGGTAGGAAGAGATAAAAAAGAACTACTAAGCCTCTCTACCTTAACAAGGGTAGAGGGACAACCTAGGGAGGAGAACAGAAGAGGAGCTGTGGGGACTTCAAGGACTAATACTGTTCTCAAGGAAACAGCCCCACCTGCTGAACCAAATTTCCTTCTGGGTGAGGAAGGAGAAGAGATAAGATTTGAGTCCTTTTTCAGGAATTGTTATTAAACAACTATAACCATCTCGCTCCCTCTAGAGGTCAATAGGATAAATAACATGTCTATAAAAAATCTTTTAGAAACCACGGATTCACTTTTCAGGCCACCTTTCTTTATCACTTTAAAAGTAGTATTACAGTAGATGGGAAAAAATAAAAGCAAGAAAATCAAACTTATCTGTCATTTTCAACATACCCTGAAATCTGAAGCTCAGGAATTGGCAGATGTGTGTGTGGGAGTGGGGGGACACTTAGCAAGCAAAGCCAAACCTATGACATGAATCAAATGCTTAAGACTGACCTCATAAGATGGGAAAAGGATGCTATACTAGATTAGCCTTCACAAATATATTTTTCCAAACAGCTAATTGTTTATTCTGAAAACAAGAGGATTCTTTAGGGCAATGTTCCTTCTCAGATCAATATGGTCTTTCCAAAAGGATGATGTCTAGACTGTTTCAGGTTTTCTGAATTTGAATGAGGACACCATTGTTGCCAGGCAACTTTGTTCTCTAGATGTAGGTGCACATGAAAGATAAAGTAACTCATAATTCCAATGAATCTATTCTAGCAGTAATCATGTTATTACAATTTGTCTACCTTGATCCAGCAGCTGAATAAAGGAAACAAGTCCAGGAGCCAAGGACAGTAAACTTTAATAAAGCCAGTGCTCATGAGGCCATTCTTCAAAGTTTCAATACAGTGGTTCCAAATTAGCACTGAGACTAATTTTAGAAAGCTTTGTTTCAGCCTAATGATTTTACAACAGAACAGACACTGACAACATTTGGACAGAAGAAGTAATGTCTCATAGCTGTGGGTTCAATTTGGGTAATAGCATTTCATAAACACATAGCCAGAAGGTAAATTTCTCTCCTTTCAAGATTATTGCTGCAACAAATAACTATTCTTTCAGAAGAACAAATACCAACCCAGAACATTATTTGTAGCCACAGGCAATGAACAGATAACATAAATTCCTCTGGCATTTTCCACATACTCTGAAAAAGTACACCATGTCAAAGAACAAAATGAGCAAAAAGGAATTTTTGAAGGTGATTCCATGCAACTTAGTATATGATAAAAATGGCATCAAATCAGTGGAGCAAAGATGGACTTTCAACAAAGGATACCAGAGCAAGCGAAAGCCATTTGGAGAAAATGCTATAAAATTAGATCTGTGTTCCAACCATACAAAAGAATGAACTTCAATTATATCAGAGGTCCAAGTGCAAAAAATAAATAAATAAATAAAACTATACAAGTGCTAGGAGAAAAACATAAGAAAACTCCTCTTCAGTCTATAGACTAAGACTTAAATATTGATAAAATTACCAATAAAAATTTGATAATTTGACCACATAAAAATAAAAGGTAATGCAGAAAAAACTAGATACAAAGACAAAAGACAACTGACAAAGAGGGAGTAAAATATTTGCACTAGACACATCCTTCATATGCAAAGAGCTCTTGAAAACCAAGTGTGTGTGCGCGCACGCGTATGTGTACATATATATGTTTTAGGTATACATACGTAAAAGAAAACAACACTGAGATGTCATTTCTTATCTAAAAAATATTTTAGGTAAAAATACACAAAGGAAAACAACATTAAGATACAATTTTATATGTTTTAAATCCAGATAAGGTGTAATGTCATACAACCTAAGACATTTATAGAGATCTATTGGGAAGGGGGGGGAGGATAAGGGTAGGTAATTGGGGGGACTCGGGGTAAATCTAATTTTCAGAATTTATATATATATATATATATATATAATATTATTTCGTTAGAAGTTGTTTGATTGTTCAACAAATAAATTTCTGAAAAAAATTTTTAAAAAGTTACAATTTTACATCTATCAGATAAGCAAAAACCTGAAATGACAGTACATTTTTTGGCAAAGCTGTGGGAAAGTGTTTTTATTCCTTGCTAGTGGGAATGAAGATTGGAACAATCCTTCTGGAAAGAAATTTGATAACATTTAATTAAACTAAATTAAAAAGATGGTTGCTTATAGAGAGTAAATAGGAATAGGGCAGAAAAATAGGAAAGACAAACAGGACATTGGTGATGATACAGGAAAAGAAAATTTCCATACAGTGCTTCACATATTCTTCAAAATAAATAAAATATTACAATAAACCAGGTTTGGAGGGCATCTGACACATGAACTTACAGGTACTACAGATGAATAATATAACCACATGAAGAAGGTGGGAAGGAGACAGCTATTCTAAGTATTATGAGTACTGTGAAAGAAAGTAAAAACTCAAAGAATTGTGTGTGTGAGTATGCTTAGGGCTAATATACATACATAGATTTCCAAGCTCTCTAAGATCCAGGTTTCAACATATCATTCTCTAATAAATAGAACCAAAACTCATTAGAAAAATGAGTTGATTCCAGGCCCGGAACAGGAAAAATGATGTCAGAAAGGAAATGCTCAAAAACTAGTGAAAGAATACACAAAGAATATAGGTGCAGAAGCTCCCAATGGCTAAGGGAGAATACACTTTGAACAACAATATATGGAATGACAGCAATGGATTATGCCCATGAGTTCACACTGATAAAAATAAATTAATTTCCAATTAACAAATAAGTAAAGAATAATGGAAAGAGAAAATTATCATTAGGTAAATACCTTGAATAACCATTGGAAAGAACCATCAGTGGATGATAAGTGGGCGAAAGTATTATGAGAAACAGGATATTGCTGTAGTCAAAGCATGTCCCTACAAGATACTAATTACAAAAAGAAACATAGTCACCTTACAGTACAGAAATCTGGCATATAATATCTCAATAAAGTGATCAAAATAAATATCACCAATAACAAGATAAAATGAAACTAGGTACTCCCTGACATCACATACTGAAAATGGGGAAAAAATGCATGATCTCACTCTAAATCATGAAAAAACATCAGACAAACCCCAATAGATGGATAATCAACTAACTAACTGACCAGTGCTGTCCAAAAGAGTCAAACTCACGAAGGGCAAAGATTAGAGAGTACAGAGATGTGAAAACTAAATGCATTTTGGGATCCTGGTCAGATTTTGCTAGAGGGAGGACATTAGTGAGAAAACTATTTGTTTAACAGTATCGTGTCAATGAAGGGATCCAAGAAGACATGAGAGTAGAAATCAAGAAATTCTTAGTAGTGAATAAGAAGATACAACATATCAAAACCTCTGAGCACAAAAGCATTCATTTTTTTTTTTAGGACAGAGAGAGAGTGAGAGAGAGAGAAAGAGAGAATAAAATTCATTCAGTCCTTCATGTGGCCTTCATTGATCAGACCCTCAGTTTTGTACTAGCATTCAAACCCACATCCTCATGCATGCCAGGCAAGCGCCATAACCACTGAGTACCACTCTGCCCCTTGAAAGCATTCTTAAGAGGAAAATTTATAGCACTGAATACATTAAAACTCAGGTGATATCCCAAATAAATAAGATTATGCTCCACCTCAAATCTCTACAAAAGGAAGAACAATACAACAAAAGGCAGCACAAAGCAGGAAATAATCAAAATCACAGCTAAAATCAATGAAATCATAACCAAAAAAAAAAAAAAAACCAAAAAACTAAAAGAACCAATAAAACAAGAGCTGGTTCTTTGAAAAACTAAATAAACTGGACTGACCCCTAGCCAATCTCACTAAAAGCAGGGAAATGTAGAAAATCAACAAAATTACCAATGAAAAGGGAGTGATCACCACTGACCCTGTGGAAATCTAACAGATTATCACAAACTCTTTTGAAAAACTTCATTCCTCTAAATCAGATAATCTGGAAGATATGGACAAATTTCTGGACACAAAAAACATTCCCCAAATGACACACTTGATATTGAAAACCTAAAAAACTCATTAACAGCCACTGAAATCAATATAGCAATTAAAAGCTTTCCAAAGAAGAAAAGCCCAGGACCTGATGGATTCTCCACTGAATTTAACCACACCTACAAGGAGGAGCTAACACCTCTCCTTATTAAACTATTCCAAGAAATTGAAAAGGACAGAACGCTCCCACTTTTTATAAGGCAACCATAACTCTTATACCAAAACTCAACAAAGATACATCAAAAAAAGAAAACTACAGACCAACATCCTTGAT
Source organism: Aplodontia rufa (assembly GCA_004027875.1). NCBI lineage: Eukaryota > Metazoa > Chordata > Mammalia > Rodentia > Aplodontiidae > Aplodontia > Aplodontia rufa. The sequence continues at coordinate 1,713 of PVKS010047530.1, read as the reverse complement.
GAACATAGTCACAAAAATCCTTAATAAAGTTTTAGCAAACCACATTCAAAAAAACATTAAGAAGATAATTTATCACAATCAAGTGGACTTCATTCCAAGAATGCAAGTCTGGTTCAACATACACAAATCCATAAATGTGATTCATCACTGAAATAGAACTAATAATGATAACAACCATAAGATCATCTCAATTGATCCAGAAAAGGCCTTCAATAAAATCCAGCACCTATTTATGATCAAAACTCTGTGGAAGATTGGGATCAAAGGAACATATCTTAACTATGTAAAGGCCATATATGTCAAACCCACAGCTAGTATAATACTAAACGGAGAAAAGCTGAAAGTCTTTCTACAAAGCTCAGGAACAAGATAAAGTAAACCACTCTCACCATTTTTATTCAATATAGTCCTCAAGATCCTAGCTGGAGCAATCAGGCAAGAGAAGGAAATCCAAGAGATAAGAAAAGAAGCCAAAATATTTATTTTTGCTGATGACATGATCCTTTATCTGGAAGACCCCAGAAAAAAACTGCACCAGAAATCTGTTTGAGCTTACAAACAGGTTTAGCAAACTGGCAGGCTACAAATCAATACCCATAAATCAATAGCTTTCCTCTATGCTAACAATAATAGGGCAGAAGAAGAAATCAGAAAATCAGTCCTATTCACAATATTCTCAAAAAAAATACAAACATTGAAGAAATAAGTTGAAGAAGGCCTGAAAAGATGGTAAGACGGTTCCATATTCTAGGCTAAGCAGAATTAATATAATTAAAAAGGCCATTCGGCCAAAAGCCCTATATAAATTCAATGCAATCCTCATCAAGATTCCAATGCCATTGAATACAGTTACAGAAAAAGCAATTCTCAAATTCATTTGGAATATCAAGAAACCCAGCACAGCCAAAACATTACTAAGCAACAAAGACAAACCAGGAGGTTTCCCAATACCAGATCTAAAATTATACCATAGCGCTGTAATAACAAAAATAGCATGGTATTGTTATCAACACAAGTATGAAGGTCAATGAATAGAATAGAAGACTTTGAGACAAGCCCACAAATCTTTAAACATCTGATATTTGACAAAAGGGGGTCAAAATATAACATGGAGGAGAGCAGCCTATTAAACAAATGGTGCTGGACAAACTGAACAGCCACTTGCAGAAAGCTGAAATTAGATCCTTGTCTCTCAACTTGCACAAAAAGCAAAATGGATCAAAGAACTAGGAATTGAATCAACTACCGTACAACTGCTAGAAGAAAAATTAGGACCAACACTCCAGCATTTAGGAGTAGGCAATGACTTTCTTAACAACACTCTCAAGGCAAAAGAATTAAAATCAAGAATATATGAGTGGAATGCCATGAAACTAAAAAGCTTTTGCTCAGCTGAGGAATTGGTCAAAACTGTCAAGAGAGAACCTACAGAATGGGAGATAATCATGGCCTGTGATTCCTCCAATAGGGGACTAATATCCAAAATTTACAAAGAACTCAAAAACCTTAAACTCAAAAACACAAACAATCCAATCAATAAATGGCCTAGAGAGCTAAACAGAAACTTGTCAACAGAGGAAATCGAGCAGGTCAATGAATACGTGAGAAAGTGTTCTAAGTCACTAGTAATCAGAGAAATGCAAATCAAAACTACATTAAGATTTCATCTCACTCCAGTCAGACTGGCAAAGATGAAGAATACAAACAATAATG
>PVKS010047529.1:0-12788 GCA_004027875.1 Aplodontia rufa | reverse complement strand
CAATTATGTGAACAAATTACTTCACGACATCAAACCTCTCGTGGATCATAACACAATAATACTGGGAGACTTCAACACTCCGCTGTCACCATTAGACAGATCATCAAAACAAAAAATCAATAAAGAAATAGCCAGCCTGAATAATTTCATAAACCAAATGGACTTCACAGACATATATAGAGTTTTCCATCCTAAATTAACAGAATACACCTTCTTCTCTGCAGCACATGGATAATAGATGCTGGAGGGACTGTGGAGAGATAGGCACACTAACACACTGTTGGTGGAGCTGCAGACTGGTACAGCCCCTCTGGAAAGCAGTATGGAGAATCCTCAAAAAACTAGGGATGAGTCCACCATATGACCCTGCTATTCCACTCCTGGGTATCTTTCCAGGGGACTTAGAATCAGCACATTACAGTGACACAGCAACATCTGTGTTCATAACAGCACAATTTACTATTGCTAGGCTATGGAAATAACCCAGATGTCCCTCACTGGAAGAATGGATCCAAAAACTGTGGTACATCGATACCATGGAATATTACACAGTAATTAGAAACAATGATATTGCAGCCTTCAAAGGTAAATGGATGTCTATGGAAGAGATCATGATGAGTAAAATCAGCTCAACCCAGAGATCTAAGGGTCGATTGTTGCCACTCATCTGTGGAGGTGTGGAGTAGACCCTGGACAATGAGAAAGTTGGTCTATTAACATTTGTTAAATCCAGATAAGATGTAATGTTTTACAACCTAATACTTTTTTTAGAGATATAGTGGGAAGGGGGAGGGTGGGATAAGTGAGGGTGTTTGGGGGGGCACTCCTGGGGGTAACTGTAATATCCAGAATATATACACATTTTATATTATTTTGTTAAAAACTTGTAAGGTTGTTCAAAAATAAAAAAAATATAAAGTAATGGAGAAATGTAGTGATGTGACCAAAAAGCAGTTGGGTGATAATAAACGTCTGAAACTGAAACCTCATTTCCCCATTGCCCTATAATTGAAAATTCCCCCCAAACCAGCTATGGTTCTGAATCGGTATGTACTCCCATCTTTCCCTAGAAGCACCTGAAAATCCTAAGAGAAGGTATGGAAAAGCAACGGGAGTAAGGCTAGAGCTGGCATTCAGAAAACCAAGTACTAATGCCTCTGGACAAACTCCACACCATGTATTCTGAAGAACAATAGTTTTTCTTGTATGGTTGTCAGCTGGCCCCAGGATTCAACCACTGCCATTTTGTTTTATATAATTAATTGTCAAACTCCATGCAATTCTTAGTGTGTTAGCAGTTGAAAGCAAATATTTCATTTTTTAATTGAACAAATAAAATACATAAAACTGAAACAGTCAATGCTAGTGATTCATCATACCCACATACAGGAAAGAGTAGCCATGTAAGATGCAAGCAACACATACAAAATGCTGATAAGTAAAGCCCCCAAAAGATGAGATTGTCAGTTCCAAATTGTACATTTTATCATTATTTTCTCTATAAATCTTAAGACACATTGGTGATTTTTCTTTAAAATAAACCTAAAGCAGAATAAATTCCAATAATCTAGGAATACATGACATGAAAAATATTCTTTATTAATATACCAAAATCAAACAAAGGAAAGTATTTTAATTTTAAAAGAATAAGAACCTATTAAAACATATTTATGTGTTGCTCTGCAATACTCACATGGGTTTAAATCTTTATATCCCTCTCTTCATAATACTCATTATGCATCATGTGTTGAAAGAACTATGACAAACTTAATTTCAAAACACTAAAATAAAATAATATGTAGCACTTGAGCATTTAAATATAAGCTACATCTATACACCCATTTCAAGTGTTTCTAATACTTAAAACAATTCTCTATTATAATATATTATGTCTCACACTGTAACTTCTAAATAGGTGAAGCCCAGAGGCTTTGGACTATTTGTTTGTTTGTATCTGAGATTAGAGAGAAACCACTCTGAGATCTTTAAACAAATGTTCAATATGGGAAATGAATGGAGAGAACTCTGAACAGATCAGACTCTATGTAAATGTTTTGAAAAAAGTATAACTTTTATCTATATTAAGCAAATAGAGCAGTGTTATTCCTGAATGTATCAGACTTTAACTGTTTGTTTTTTCTACATAAATTTTACAGTTAGTCTAGTATTTGTATCTACTTTTTTGACACAACTAATGAAAATCCCTATTCCAAAATGATAAGTATTGTGAATGATTTGAACTCTGTTAATGAATGAATTTTAGCCCTCAATAAAAATACTATTCAGAAGTTAAAAAAGTAGAAAAACAAGGCTAGCTGAATAGGTGGTATATTTAATGCCAAGTACTCAGCCTCATGTGAATGTAGGTTTTTTTTACTTTTCTTCACAATACATAAGTATAAAATTTCCTTAAATGAACATTTTTATGTCAAAAAATTGAGAGACCATCAAATTATATTGCTTATTTCTCAATATTTCTATCACAATCAAGAATAAAATTTTCATGCTGTCAAAACATAATAGTTATCCCGTGTTGTACTTTTATGTACAATTGACCAGGTAACATGTTGGTAATTGTGCAAAGGAAAAAGTTTTAATTTTACAGTTAGATGTTGGGTATGACCGTTAATGTCAGGCTAATGTGGATCTCTGGAGGATGGCGGAAGTCCTAGTACCTATATTGAACATAGTGGAATTTAAGCAATTTCTGAATTTTGTATAGAAGCTATTTATGGGAGAAATGTGTAAGCTACAGCACTAAATAAAAATTGGATTAATTTTGTCCTAGAAATCACAATTTCATGCTTATCTCATCAAGCATATCATCAGGAACTTTTTTTCATTTTACTAAAATGTCCTCTGTAATCTGTCCAATTATTTAAGTTAATATTTTTATTTTTATCTGTTGTTCCCTACATTTATCAGAATTAATTAACACTTTATTCATATAAACATTCACTCTTCATTCCTATAACAATGGGGAGGGCTTTTTTGGATCTGTATTCCATTTCCAAGACCCATGCTGGCTATATGGTTCAAATTAGTTTGGTTAGAAATTAATTTATCATCTGCAGATCTTGGAGCATCTCTCTGTAAGAAAAATACATTTGTTTAAATTATTGCCAAGGTCCATCTAGACAACTCTGAAATTAAGTATATTTTATTTTTATATCTTTATGAAAATGACTTGGTGCCATGTGTGTTGGTGCACACCTGTAATCCCAGCATCTCAGAAGGCTGATGCATGAAGATTGTAAATCTAAGCCAACGTCAGCACTTTAGCAAGTCTGGAGTTAACTCAGCAAGAGCCTATATCAAAATAAAATATAAAAATGGATGGGGTATGGTGCAGTAGTAAAGTATGCGTGATTTCAATACCTGGTAACCAAGATAAATAAATAAATAACTAGAAAGCACAAACTGTTGATATGATGTTTATAAGAACATAATAAGAACAGAATAGATTCAATTAAATTCCTAAAAATGTTTTGATTTAAGGAATTTCAAAGGTCTTTGCTTTGGAAAAGGCAAGGAGGGAAGGGGCTAGAGTGGTAGCTCAGTGTTAGAGCATATGCTGGACATGTGTGAGGGCCCAGTATTGAACACCCATACCAAATACTCAACTAAGTGTTTGAAAAACAAACTCCAGATGAAAATACAAGAAGACAAAGGTGATTCTCAATTTCTCTCTTAGTCCAGACCCTCTCTTCTTTTTAAACAGAGGAAAAAAAGAAAGATTTAATTGTTTTTTTTGTCTGGATTTGTGTTTCCTCCATTTAGTTATGTATATGGTGCGGGATTGAACTCAGGAAATTGAACACACCTGGAAAGCAATTTCTCTTGAACTACCTCTGTAGCCCCCCACTCTTTCTCTCTCCTAAGTGAGAAAAGGAAAGAAAAGGTAGGCAGGCAGGGGTGTTTCTGTATTTATTCATTTATTATTTAGTAATTTATTTATTCTTAGAGATCACACCAGGCCTTGGCTCATACCACGCAAGTGCTGTACCATTGAGCAAAAGATCCTGCCCAAAAGGGTCCATTGATGTTTAGATATCAGTGCACTTCTAATGAATTTCACTGATAATTCTAAATATATTCGATTTTAAAATAATTGATAACACTTCCAAAAGATATAGAAGGTAATTTACGATATTAAAACCCTATTTTCCTCTGCTCATTAAAAAATCTGGATTTCTTAAACATACTCAGGTTTAGTATATGCGCAGTTAGGGATTTTGTGGTTATGATACAAAAATACACATTCCCCAAATTAGTACTCCTCTCTAAACCTACATAAGATCTACGTATGCTACTTAATTCAGTGTTTTATCATAAATTTGAGATGATTAATTAAATTGACACTGAGAGGTGACACACATGATTGAAGTGAGGTTCTATTTTAACTCCTTTTTGTGGTGCTGAGGATTAACCCTAGACACCACACATGATAGGAAAGCAATTCACTGCTCAGGTACAACTCAGTCCTACAGTTTTTGATACCACAGATGAATGATACATTTTCAGATATCATATTTTCCTTCCAAATTGAATATAGTATTATCAACAGACACTTCTTCGGATGCTGCACAATTTGGACAATGACTACAAATTACATATCTACCTGCTCTGTTGCATCCTTTCTCCTTTCTACACTCAGAAAGAGTAATGCCACTTGACGTTGACATTTCTAAACATTTGTTTCCGACTACTTTCTGATGCTTCAGGAACAACCAGATCATCCCACTCTGTTAAAAGCAATGATGTTGTTTAAATTGATAAAATGCCTTGAATCCATTTATATCCATGATACTATAAATCGACAAACAATTTTGATTTTTAAAAGACATGCATTGAAAATGAAAACCACATTAAGATATCACCTTACACCAGTCAGAATGGCAAAGATGAAGAAAATAAACAATAGATGCTGGAGGGGATGTGGAGAGATAGGCACACTAACACACTGTTGGTGGAGCTGCAAACTGGTACAGCCCCTCTGGAAAGCAGTATGGAGAATCCTTAAAAAATTAGGGATGACTCCACCATATGACCTTGCTATTCCACTCCTGGGAATCTTTCCAGGGGATTTAGAATCAGCACATTACAGTGACACAGCAATATCGATGTTCATAGCAGCACAATTTACTATTGCTAGGCTATGGAAACAACCCCGGTGTCCCTCACAGGAAGAATGGATTCAAAAACTGTGGTACATTTATACCATGGAATATTACACAGCAATTAGAAACAATGATATCGCAGCCTTCGAGGGTAAACGGATGGTTATGGAAGAGATCATGTTGAGTAAAATCAGCTTAACCCAGAGATCTAAGGGTCGATTGTCTCCACTCATCTGTGGAGGTGGGAACTAGACCCTGGACAATGAGAAAGTTCGTCTAGTAGCATGAGTTAAATCCAGATAAGATGTAATGTTTTACAATCTAATACTTTTTTTAGAGTTATAGTGGGAAGGGGAAGGGAGGGATAAGGGAGGGTATATGGGGGGGCACTGCTGGGGATAATTGCAATATCCAGAATATATACATATTTTATACACATTTTATATTATTTTGTTAAAATCTTGTAAGGTTGCTCAAAATAAAAAATTAAAAAAAGACATGCATTGATATCCATAACAAATTAGCCAGACGTGTGTGTGGTACCGGGAATTGATCCCAGGTGCACTCTACTGGTGAGCTAGATTTGGCAGCCCTAAAAATTCTTTTTGCATTTTTATTCTTTACTAAAATTTGAGGCAGAGGTTTCCTAAATTTCTGAGGTTGGATTTGAACTAAGAATCCTCCTGCTGCAGGTACCAAGTTGCTATGATAATATGCAGGGACCACAAGACCGGCAGCAATGATTTTCAACAGGACGTGCGAAAGACATATGCTTTTATTTATACAGTGTGATATGAATATGATTTTATATGAAAAATAACATAATAAATTATGTGAATACAGCTCAGAGACAGAACATTCGTGTGTTCAATCTCCAGTACCACCAATATATCTATATCTATCTATATATCTATCCATATATATATATATCTATATATATATACCAATACATAGGTCGGGGGGTAAGTATAAATCATATCATGCAAAACACAGTTTTATTTAATTATAAACCTGAGATGATGCGATTTTGCTAAAATAAAAATGTAGCTGCTTCAGTATCAAGTTCTTTTGACCAGACAACCCACCCCTCCTAATATTTTCTATATGATTTTTTCACACTCACTACTATTTGTGGTTTTATTGTCTTAGTGTAGTACACATTTGCTATTTTGGGACTTTTTGTGACTTTTCACTGTAAATTATTTGTAGTGATGAAGATGCAACACAAGGTCTTGTGTAAAGTAGGCAGGAGTTCTATGACAGAGCTATAACCTAACAACCAACAGACACTATTGTCAATGTGTATTCAGGGTCAAATGGCAAACAATAAATGAAAACAATAAGATGATTTTTATATATGAAAATTTCATGGTAAAGTTTATTCTCTGAAGTATGGAATAAGGAAAGGGTCTGGGTTCCCCTTATCCTCCTTTAAGAAAGGTAAGAATCTGTCACACTTCTAATATTCTGAAATTTGATATTGAGGGTTGTTGATATTTAATTGTGTATGACTAGCAATCCTTTTCACTTCTTTTCCCACTTTACTTTGAATATCTAGAACATAACAACTGTCAGCCCCAGACTCACAAACCTGCCGGAGTGTGTGAAACACACTCTATGTAGAAAAACTTATCCATGTAACATAAAATTGGATGTCATTCATTTTCTAGATAAGAAGTGGAAAGAAGAGAAAAGCCAATCTTTACAGATTTTTAACACTGTGAAGATGAAATTAAAAAAGGTGAAGAAAGAAGCCAGTTAGGTTGATGAGGAGATTCAAAAGAAATGAGTACCCAAAAAGTAACAGTCTCCTGTTATTGTAACAATGATGCTCAATCAACTCATATTCTCAAAAGCAACTGTTAAAAGGACAGAGTTTTTGTTTTTTACAAAAGAGAGAGATGGTGAGAGAAACAGAAAGAGAGAATGAACTTTGTTTAGTTTTTCATATGACCCATGTTGTTCTAACCCTTAGTTGTATATATGGTGCTGGGTTTCAAATACACATGCTTGCACATGATAGGCAAGCACTGCATCCACTAAGCTACCTACCACTTCACCTCCAAAATACTAGACTTTTCAAAGTAGATGAGAATGTGGGCTATGATTCTAGAACAGCAGAATGAGGGCGGGGAATTACACTTTTGAGTTATGGTGGAACAGAAGATTTGGGACAGACAGAATACTGAAGCAACATTTGAACTTCCTTCACGATGAGAACGAAGACAAAAAGAAGAAAAGTAAGGGAAATGGGGTTTCCTGCCTCTATCAAAGAATAAGACAAAACTACTGAAATCCTGACAGGTCTCCTTTCTCCACGTTATATCTCCATTCCTCACCTGAAAAAGAAAAGTGAGAGCATGGAAAGAAACAATTAGGAATAGGTTTGGTTCAACTGAAACAATATGGGTGTGGAGAAATTACATGACCATCACAGTCAAACACTGTGGGAACAAGGTGTATCCTATCTTATGCAAACTTGTGAAGTTCCTCTAAGTACTAGAAGAGAAAACGAATAATATCTTAGAATCCTGAACTATTATCTTCAAGGTAATTCTAACTGGGTGGGAATTCTGACAAAAATATGAATATTCTTCACCATATTACAAAGGTATACCACTTCTGCAGAGACAAGGCCTTCAGCCAAATGCCAATTTGGGTATCTCACAAGTTATGACAAAAAAAAAGAATTTTAAAAAAATCAACAAAAATAACCTTTGGATAGAACATATAAATTTATTGAAAGAATACGAAAGTCCAAAAGCAATAACATCATCTTACATCCTCAGGAAACATTTGTAAACTTCCTCACTTCCTTGTTTTAAAGCTAAAAGGGAAACAAAAGTAAAAACAAAAGTAAAAACATTCTCACACTGGAGACACACCCCAATCATTGATGAAAAGGGTTTTGTGAAGGTTACATTCGAACAATAACAAAAATTCCATCACTCCAAGAGATGGCTAAAACATGCCTGGACAGTTAACCCATGTCCTCAGGTTCTGGATGAAGTTGTACTTGGCAAAGCGTGCTGCTACCGTGCACAGGAAGCAACTTGGTATTGCCTTCTTGCTTTGGAGGATTCTGCCACCCACATGGTGGATCACTGCGGTTTCTTTTTCTGTTACCTCTAATCCTTATAGCAACCATAGAATGCACATACAGTTACAGATATGATTGAAAGTGCAGAAACTGAGACAAAGTAATGACCATCCAAGGACAGAAAAGCAGGTCACTGGGATTACAGGGTTTCGATCTTTGGAAGAGTGAGATGGTGATGATAAATCGAGTAAAGGGCACAGTTCAGGGATTCTAAGTTGAACTCAGCACCTCACTTTAGAGATCCACTTAGTTGTTAAATCCCCTTACTTGGTGCTACCTTGCAATGCATCCTTGTTCCACTTTGACTAGAATGGGGGTGTCCTTAAACAGCCACTGTTCTCCTGAAAGCACCAACCTCCCTGAATTCTTGAGCAGCCTTGCCAGGAGTTGCAGAGAGTACCAGGACATAGCTACCGTTTGGACAAACCTGGGGCCCCTGCAGCCACTGCCTCAATACCTGTCCATCCTCCCTATCTGCACCTCACCAAGGCTGGTGGTGTGGATCAAAGCCTGATGCTCAGGAATCCTGGTGGTTTCACTTTGGTTCTGGTCCTTGGGGAGGCAAGTGTTGTGGCTTGGGGGCCTCCTCCTCAAGGAGGCCAGCGGTGTCTCTTGAGTCCTGGGCCTTAACGAGGTTGGTGGTGGTGCTCATGGCCTGGTCCTTGGTGATGCTAGTGGGACATCTTAGTGTGTCAGGAGGGTTCTATCCTTCATTATAGCTCTCTGATATCTCCCAATCAGAAGAGGCACTGTCCGCTGCAAAGATCTTTATATAGTGCCGAGGTAGAAACTCCATGAGAGAAATCTGTAAGAAAAACGCACAGATGGTACTGCCTTTCCTTTAGCTGTTTACAAATTGTCCTTCACACAGGTACTTATAGCTAAAAAAGTGAAATTCAGCATTTGGAGAAAAATTCAGGGTTGCAATAAATACAACTGCCTTCTTTAAAAATAATGATTTCCAAGTCTTTTTAGAACACAGATCTAAAGTACAGTCAGTGGGCTAAGGGTCTAATTTATGACCTCACTTAGTTACTACTTTTATTATATCAATTAGCAATGACCGCATACTTAAAGATAGGATTATTTTCAAGTTCCCGACATACAACGTTTGGGGTGAAGTTGTATATTCCATTATTCACACTGATAAATTATCTATCAGAAACTTTGCAAAATTCACATCTTATATACCTTAAAATGGAAAGCAGAGTTTCTCTGGTGTTTTCTATGGCAGAGGCAGCAATGGAGAAGACCGGTTTGCATGGCAAACTTCAGTGGCTCCCATGCTATGCCTCCCCAGGCATGGCTTCTGTCTAGTCATTGGGGAGTTGTGATACCACCAGGCCTGGATCTGTTAAGCTAAGGTGTTCTGGAACCATCTTTCAGTTTTCTCATCCCAGGAAACAAGGTGCATGTGCTGTACTTGACACATTGATGGCCACATAAACACGAGAATGTTGAAGATTTGGTCTCCAAGGTGACTATTGTTAGGTGATTTTCACAGGTGGGACTGATGTGAGAACTGCAGTCCCTGGAATGTGTCCTTGCAGGGAACATGGGACCTTCCTGGTCATGGGTGAAGAGTTTTGCTGCGATACTGTCTCACCTTTGTCGTTGGCACAAGCCTAGCAGCAACGGGGCCACTCAATCCTTACCTAGAAGTTCTGAGTGTTCCAGTCCAGATAGCCCCTTCCTTTTAGAAACTTTGGATCTCAGTAGTTTTGCTATATAGTCCAGAGCAAGCACTATTGAAGGGAACTACAAGTAGAGAAAGCCAAAGAGCTCAGAGGCAGGGCTGCACCTGCTGCCATACCCAGGAGCCTCACGATGAGTAGCAGACCCCACAAAGCAGCACAGTCTGCTTCAAATAAGGAGCCCTTGTCCAGTACAGCTCTTCCAATAGTGCTGAGGTCAGAGGGCAGACTATGTGTGTGAACAAAGTAGCCCCTGTCTTCCCGTTGCTTTGATGATTTTCTCTCTGGGACTTCGTCTAGGTGCTGTGTCTCCTAAGAGGAGTAAGAGTGACTCAATATTTCCCTGCCATGACCTATATTCTCAAGCCCCATCAGAACAAAAACAAAGGCTCTGCCACCTGGTGAGTTGGAATTCCCATGTGCATTGAAAAAATTGGCTCTGTGCAAATACCCCAAGCTCTATGTTCCAAGGTGGAGACTCTGCTTCCCCACTACAGTACAAAATGGGCCTATGCAGTTATTCGGCCCGCTAATTCCCTGGAGTGGTCCTAGGGTTTGGAGAGTGTGCCCTCAGGCAGTGGTTAGTGCTGGGTGCTGTGAAGGATTCAGGAGTGCCTTTTCTGATGTGTGCTGGGATTTCATGTACTTATCTGCTCTCTGTTCACTTGTGCCACTCCATCCATTATAACGGTAGGTGGTGAAGCAAGACAATGGCTCAGGCAGAAGATTCAAAGTCATTTTCTGCTGGATCAGTGCCCAAGGGAGAATCCACTCAGCGTCTGGCTTGTCATTCCTATTCATGTCAGGCCAGTGGGCTGAATACCTGACCTGATATTATCAGGGTCAAGCCCAAAAAGAGTGAGTTAAATGATTCTTACTCAGCTTCATGTGTGTTCCTTAGGTAGAAACACAGCAAATCTGCCAGATAGGCTAGAACATTGAGCATTCTGTTCCCAGCATAGCAGTGGTTAAGCAAAATTGACCACTGAACTGATGGTGTATGTCCTCAGCCGGATGCCAGTTGGAAATGGGGGACATGGGCAGCCATGGCTCTATGTTTCCAGACCTCTTTGCAATCATTGCATTCGTACTTAGCATGTTTTTCTTCAGAGTTGCTCACAGGAATTATCAATTCTTTGCATTCTTCCCTTGTAGAAATGGACTAAGAGCCCTTTTTAGAAATGTCATTAAAAACTCACCTAATTTTTGCATGAATCTTTTGATTTTTCAGAATTCAAAATTAACCTAGATTGGAATACTCCTTTTAATTCAGATGTGAAGGAGGGACTAGTGTTAGAGCCTGGACACAGCAGTGTGGGAGAGGTGTGGTTTATGGGTAGGGAGCATTGACAGTGACCAGTGGTAGCACAGGGGGAGAAGGCTCAGGGTGGTCACCTGCATGCCTGTGAAGAACCAGCACTGTGAATGGGAAGGAATGACTGGGTAGAGCTCTTTCATGCTTCTCCTGGAAACTGCCCTCCTCAGGAAGAAGGATGTGGTCAAGGCAGGCGGCTCCTTTGGGTAAAAACTATGCAGGGTGTGTGGTGTGCTTTGTGAAACTTGAACACTGAAGTTTGTCAACTGTGTTGTGTGTTCAGGGTGAGGGTGGCATGTGGCATGAGCTGAAAGATACAGACAGTAACCCAACACCCAAGCTCTTAAGAATGAAGCTGTTTTCCTAAACTGGTTTTATGGTGTGTCCCTTTTCCAGATCCTTGCCTGCTCTGCCCATCACTACTAATGAGAATTCACTATGAAGTGAGAGGCGGTGTGGGCCTGGTTGTTGCTAGTGTCCTCTACCTTTAGAACTGATGCCACCACGAGGACAGATGCACCCTCCAAATCCACACCTCCCCACGGCCCAGCTTCTGACTCAGGACTCTGCAGGTGTTGATATCAGTACTTTTCTGAAACACACCTTTGGAGTGCAGCCCCTTGTCCTGCATGAACAAGAGCATGTTCTGTGGGGATATGAGGAGAGAGATAAGCACAGGCTCTGAGCCTAAGGCTGAGAGTTTAGCTTGGCTCTCCTGCCAGGGGTGTGCTGTTCCAGGTTCGAGCTGTACTGGAAGCAATGTGGTGGACATGAAGTGATTGCTTCCCAGCTGTCCATGCTACATTGATACTCTGGAACTTGTAAACACTAGCGTGAATGAGGGACATGTAACAGACCACAGACCCAAGGTTCCTGGTGAGTCACAGTCTCCTGCGTTTCCCTATCATGCTAGGGCCCCTGTGTTCATTCCTCTCCCCAGTAGGACAGTCTTCTGCCCAAGCCCCATTCCAATTTATTGATAACCTGTGGCAGACCACATGCCCATTCCCACTCCCCACATTCCTTAGGCTTCTTTCAATTCAGGCAGGAGCCTCCTCTGATGGCACTATTCTTGCAAGCCTGAGTCCCTTTCACTCTGTATAAGGCGAGTCAATGTCACAACAAGAGAAACCATGCACTCACACTCTAGCTCGCTGCTCCTCTGTGGTTTCACCTTGGTCACACATGTCACCCCACAGTGTCTTGATTCTCCTTCTATGAAGTGGAGGACTGGTGAACACATACCTCCCCAACTCAGCTGTGAAAGGTGTAAGGCCACTGGCAACTTTCTCCTAAGTCATCAACTGCCTCAACTGTGGTACCGTGCTGGGTGAGGGGCTCGGCTTTCACTGATAACACCCAGGATCATTCAAACACATTTTATTTATTTTTTTTTTTAAATTTTTTATTTTGAGCAAACTTACAAGATTTTAACAAAATAATATAAAATGTGTATAAAATATGCATATATTCTGGATTTTGCAATTATCCCCAGGAGTGCCCCCCCAATTACCCTCCCTTATCCCTCCCTTCCCCTTCCCGTTATAACTCTAAAAAAA
>PVKS010047528.1:0-12794 GCA_004027875.1 Aplodontia rufa | reverse complement strand
AGAATGCAGGGCCTCTCCCTCCTCCCTCAGTCTATTTAGAAGGTGCCCAGGAGAGCTCCACTTGACCCCACATGTCAGCAGACTCCTCTTCTCATTCCACCTCTCCAGGGCCATAGACAGGCACCAGTTTCTCCTTAGACAGGCCACTCGACACACAAGCATGTACCCTGGGCCCCCTCAGGGTGTGCCAATGGCTTCCAGAAAGCATCCAGCTGGGAGCAGGGCCACCTCGGGTGGGCACAGCCTGCGGGGGAGAAGGGAGACCACAGCACACATTTCCATGGCTAGCACACTCGAGGCCCAAGAAGCAAGAAATAAGAGAACTTTGGCAAACCACAGAGACGCCCACACGCTGCTCTCTGAATGAGAGCTTCTGGAACACCAAGGAAACAGCTTAAGGAGGGGCTGGATGCACAGAGATCTCGCTACAGCTGTATGCAATTACCCACAAGCCCGAGACGGGCCAAGGCTCAGGGGAGGACATGACGGTAACAGGACTGCTAGAATCAAATGCTAAGTCACAAAGGATGGAGTTCTTATAAACTATGATCACAACTCTACAAATGACTGTGGCTGAACTTGGACCAAACAGACAGGGAAAAATGAAGAGAAGTCGCTAAGCCACTCGCCAACATGACAGGTTTCTGCCTTAAGGGCTCCTTTGTGGTTTTTATGTGGTCTGCACAGCTGAAAGTGTGCGTATCACCTCTGCCTCTTGTCAGAGCATAGGGAGACGCGCCATTTGCGCAGTGACCGCCCTGGCGCACTGGATGTGTCTGCAGGCAAAGGCTTGCCTGAGTCTGGGTGGAGCTCCATGGAGCCTTCCGCTAGCCTCTGCCCTCCCCCAGGACAGAGCTGAGGGCGCCAAGAGCGCTCTGCTACCTCCTACAACTGTTTCTCAGCACCCTACAACTTGCACTATTGTCACCCCGCCTCTCTGGTCTGTGTCATTCCTTTAAGGTCTGAGACAAGGACCCAGGACACTGGCACCTTTGGCATAGTCCTTTTGTTGTCTCTGTGTCTTGGTCCATTATCTGTTGCTATAAATGAAGAGCACAGACTGGTTGTTTATAAAGAATAAAAGTTTGGTCAGCTCAGTTCTGGAGGTCTGACGGCGAAGGACCATACCTGATGAGGGCCTTCTTATTACTGGAGACTCTTCAGAGCACAGAGGTGGTGCAGGGCATCTCGTGGTGGGATGGAACAAGCACCTATCAGCTCAGGTCCTCCTCTACCAATGCAAATCCTACACTAATGCAATCACGGTGGCTTCACCCTCATGACCTCATGTAATCCTAGTTACACCCCAAGGGCCATCAATGAACAACTTTGGGGATTAAGCTTCTTCTTTTTCTTTTCTTTTTTTTTTTTTTTTTTTTAAAGATGGGGTTGGGGACTTAGCTCAGTGGCAGAGTGCTTGCCTAGCACACACAAGGCCCCAAGTTCGGTCCTCAGCCCTGAAAAAAAGAAAAGAAAAGAAAAAGGGACAGTGAGAGAGAGAGAGAACCAATTTTATTTAGTTTTTCGTGTGCCTTTCGTTGCTCCGTTACTTCATTGTGTATTAGTGCTGGGTTCAACCCCACATCCTCGAGCATGCCAAGCACCGTAACCGCCAAGCCACCGCTCCAGCCCCAGGGATTAAGTTTCAGCATGAGTTTGGGAGGGGAAAAACCCAGACCATAGCACGAGGTAAGTAATAAACTGTTTGAACCTGTAAGAGTCTCACTGTGTCTTTGTCAAACCAGTGAGACTTTGCCCGGACTTTATAACTGTGTAAGCTTGACAGCATCCCAACACTGTTTTAATGCACGGCAATAAAACCCAAGAAATATGCTGGGCGTGGCAGTGCATGCCTATAATCTCAGTGAATCAGGAAGTTGAAGCAGGAGGCTCACAAGTTCAAAGCCAGCCTCAGCAACTTAGTGAGACCCTAAGCAACACAGCAAGACCATGTCTCAAAATTAAAAAGAAAACAGGGCTGGGGATGTGGCTCAGTGGTTAAGCACCCCTGGGTTCAATCTCTGGTACTCCCCAAAATCCAAGAAATGTGCATGCGAACCTACAGATAGATAGATACATGTATCTACCTGTGTAGGTGTGTCCATAATCAAGCTTTAAATCCCATAAAGTGGGACTAGGAATATAGCTCAGTAGTAGTGTTTGCCTAGTATGCATGAGGCCCTGGGTTCAATCCCCAGCACTGCAGTAAAAAAAAGAAAAAATTTAAGCATAAATACCATATATATAGTGGAGTTTTTTTGGGGGAAAGGGTTGTTTTGTTTTCTTTGTGGGGTGGTGCTAAGGAATGAACCCAGGGCCTCATGTTTGCTAAGGACACACTCTACCACTGAGCTACACCTCCAGACCTAAATTATGTTTTAACTTAGAAAACATACAGGAGGCTGGGGGCGTAACTCAGTGCTATAGCATAAGGCCCTGGGTTTGATCCATGGCACCCTCAAGAAATAAAAAAGCTTACACATATATTCAGAAATACACTAATCAGGCTCTATTATCAAAACATGATAAAGAACAAAGAAATCATTTCTTTTGCTTGACTAGGTAAAAACAAACCAGGGGAGGAATAACCAGAAAAATGGAGAAATATAAGACAAACCTAGAGGGAGGAGCCCCGGTGCTGCCGCCAGCTCTGCTGCCAGGTTTGGGGCCTTGAAAACTTCTCTAATTGTGTGTGTGTGTGTCAGGAATTGAAGGGGTTCCACATCACTGAGTCACATCCCAAGTCCTTTTTATTTTGAGACAGGGTCTTGCTAGGTTGCTAAGGCTGGCCTTGAACTTGGGATCCTCCTGGCTGAGTTTCCTAAGTCCCTGGGATTACAGGCGTGCACCACCATTCCTGGCTCCTGGAAAATTTCTCTCTACTCTCTGCCCTGCCCCCATTTTCTTTTTCTTTTTTTTTTTTTAAAGAGAAAGGGATGGTGAGAGAGAGAGAGAGAGTCAATGTTTATTGAGTTTTTCACATGGCTTTCGTTGCTCTGATACTTAGCTGTGTACGTGGGTGCTGGGGTTTGAACCCGTGTACTTGGGCATGCTGGGCAAGCACTGTCACCACCGAGCCACTGCTCCAGCCCCCCCATTTTCTCTTTTAAGGATAGGGTGGACTGGATGCCCTTGGCCCTCAGTGTGTCATCTCCACAGTGCTGAGGCTGAGACACAATCAGGACCTGCAGAGCCAGAACAGAGCACGGGAAGCCTCCTCCCTCTGCTGAAAGGCAGGTTAAGGGACAGCAGTAAGTTAACTGAACAAAGCCAAAACACTTCTGGTGCCCAAAGCAGCTGCGCAGACACATGCCTGGCTCTCCAGCATGCCGCGTGCCCCACACATGGAGAGGGAGGTGACAGAGCAGGAGCGCGCCAGCCAAGCTCCTTCAGCCACTCTGTTCTAGGGCCCGTGTGCTGGCAGCAGAGCGTGACAATATCAACAAGCAAGGAGAACGTGCCAGGTTCAGAAGGAAAGGCGTCTTCCTGCAAGAGGACGTGCTTGAGTGGGGTCTTCAGGCTGCACAGATGCTAAACGCAAAAAATCAGAGAGGAGAAGAGGCTGCAGGGAAGCGCGTGACCACAAGTGTGGAAGTGGGAAAGAGAAATCCAGTTGACTGTGATGGGAAGCTGGAAGAGACAAGACAGGAACCAGACCAAAAACAGAGGCCTTAGATGCTTGACCAAGAAAACCCACACCAGCACAGTCATCAAGCGTTGGTGGCTGAGCCGGGCACGGTGATGCACGCCTGTAACCCAAGTGCCCCGGGAGGCTGAGGCAGGAGGATCACAAGTTCAAAGCCAACCTTAGCATCTTAGTGAGACCCTGTCTCAAAATAAAAAAAATGGTTGAGGATGCAGTTCAGAGTTCAGTGGTTAAGCACCCTTGGGTTCAATCCCCAATACCAAAAAAAAAAAAAAAAAAAAAAAAGCGTTGGTGCTGATTGCAATTTGAAACTATTAAACCCCCTCCACTCCATTAAGGAATAGAGAGCTATTCAAACAGCCACAGGTGAAACCAGCTGACCATCTGCAATGGTGCCCCCTAAAATTCATATGTTGAAAGCTCAACCAGTGGGCTCAAAGGCAGGGCCTTTGGGAGGTGGAGCTCTCATGAATGGACCTGGTCCCTATGAGAGGCTCCAGACAGCTCCATCCCACATGCTGTGAGCACCCACAGAGATGACCACCTTTGACACCAAATCGGCTGCACCTCGACAGTGGACGTCCAGCCTCCAGAAACGTGAGACATAAATGTTTAAGCCCTGCAGGTGCTTTGGGGTTACAGCAGCCCCAAAGGACTGAGACACCCACCGATAGGCTTTTCTCCCCACAACAGCTTCCCTAGTTCAAGGGTAACCACTGGAGGCAGAAAACAACCTCTACTGCTATTTATTTGCTTTCTCCTGCTAAACAGAGCAAATATTGAGAAACAGTTCCGGGAATCAAAAGTCAAAGATAAATTTTAAAGGACGATATGATCAGAACACCCATTCAGGTAAACCAGAAACCCTGTCAAAGATTTTAATTTAAGTCACGTTAACTCACATTGCAACCGGGAGAATGCAGAGAACCATGCATACAGGCCGTCAGGAAGGCCGAAATCAATTTGCTTTAGAGATGGGAAACTGATCAGTCTCCACGGAGCAACCGTGATCAGCTGCTTCACCACCAGACGCAGCAGCGTGCACGGCTACAAATGAGCCACGTGTGCTGCCACCGGCACTCCCAGGGAGAGCGCCACAGAGCCAAGACAAGAAAGGCCCAGAGACCAAGAGAACGGAGAGCACACAACTCCTGGGTGTCCACCGAGGACGCACAGTGGACTTCCTGGCCCATCTCACAATGTCTTCCAACTTTTCCCTACAAAGGTGAGCAATAATCAATGCATTGACCACAAACTCTCGGGCATGTGTTTCGGGGGAACCGTGGAGAGGACCCAGGTACAAGGAGCTTCTGCCTGGGCTCTCAGGGCTCAGCGGGCCAGGAGGCAGGTCTGCACATTTTTGCAGTGGGAATCAGCAGGGTGTCTGGTCACACACATCAGCCACGAGCAGGTTCCTCCCCTTCCCTCGTCAGGAGGTTCTGAAATGAGCTGCCAGCTACTAGATCAGAGCGCTCAGGCCAAACCCACCCGTGGAGGCACCTGGGGAGCTTTGAGAGGACACACTTGTCCCTTCCAGGAGTTACACCCTACAGCTTCCGATTCTGCTGGTCAGGGTGGAGTTCACAGGTTTGTAAATCTCCCCAGGTAAATCTTCTAACGATCAGCCAGGATGGAGCCCCATCAGGCCAGACGGTAACAAAGACCCCTTCACCCTTGACATTCTGTGGCCTTGTGGCACTCATTCCTTCTCGCTGAGAGCTGCTAGTTTCAGTATACTGGAAAACATCAGTGGAACATTTTCCAAAAATGCTCCTCAAATTAATCTTTGATACCAATCAGAAAACGAGCACCACTCGTGACTTGGTTGGACTCGGCACACATCCTGCGCTGCGCTGCGGGCAGCTGCCGTTAACACAGTCCGTCTCCTGACTTCCTGCTGTAATCGTAATGCATGGCTGGAGTATGTGAAAGGAAGCCCATGGGTGTGCGTGTGCGCTGAGGGGCAACCGGTACCTAGGTGGTGCGCGTACACGCACACTCACACCTCACAAACAGCAGCTTCTATCGAAACCTGGGGCCAAAGGCCTGCGTCACGTTGAGTTGAGTAACTGATTAAAGGCCTTCGAGCCAGGCGGCCCCTACAATGGGGGAGTTAACCGACCACGGCACAGACCTGGAGAACCCTGGCACTTGCCCTCCATCCATTCTTCTGAGGCCTCCACTGTGTGTTACAAGCCTGTTAATGCCAGGGACCACTCTGAACCGACTCAGCTTATCACCAAAGTCACAGGCAATCCTGAGCACACTGTGATAAGCCGCCTTACCCTGATCACCCTTGTGCTGGTGCTAAGAACCCAGCTCTGAAGGACACTTTGGGCTAGGGCTGTAGCTGAGCAGTAGAGCGCATGTGCAGCCTGCACGAGGCCCAGGCTCTCTCTCCCCGCCCGCCACACAACCCACACTTACTGCAGGCAGCGCAGGTGAAGCAGGAGTCGTGGTAGAGGCTCCCCATCGCCTGGCAGGCCTGGCCAGCTCCAAACACCCCTTTACTGCACTTCACACAGGCTCCTGTAAAACAAGAACACAACAGGGAGTCAGGAGGGAACCGAGGGAAACCAAGTCATAGAGCATCCACTAGCAAGGCACATGTCATCCCTCCCCAGCAGCCAGCCCGTCTCCAGAAACGCCTTCCATCCCTCTCCCGCCCTTCCACGGGCATTCCTTTCTTTTTATTTATTTATTTATTTTTTATTTGTTCAACATAGAACTTATATATTGGAGGGAAGCGTTACGTATGCAGCCATACATAGATATTGACAAAGTAAGTTAAGGCCAATCCTAGTCCAGGATCTCCCCCCGTCACGCATTCCATGATCTCATGTCTCCTCTGTAATGCCCCCATCCTACAGACAGAAGTAAGCATAGACATGTACATTAATTTTTGAAATTCCCGAGTTTCTCTGCCTGCCTGTGTATAGTGTGGCTTCTCATGGGAGTCGGGTGTTCCCAGCTGTGTTGAGAACCCCCATTTTGCCCTCCCTCCCCTCCCTACTTCCTGCCCTTCTCCTCCAACTTCATAGTTATGGTTCCCCCCAGCTTATGTGAAATTTCAACTTTGGTGAGTTTATTAATTAAACTTAGCTAACTTTCATCCTGCCTTAGATTCCACATATCAGAGAAAACATTCGGCCCTTAAGTCTCAGTGTTTGGGATATTTCACTCAGCATGAATTTGTCCATTTCCATGCATTTAGCTGCGGATGCCATCATATCGTTTTCTCTAATAGCAGAGCAGAACTCCGTTGTACGTGTGTGTGTGTGTGTGTGTGTGTATTGTGTGACCTCAAGACGCCAAAACGGACACGCAAGGCAAACCTCATGAGTCAGTGTAATGCTGCAGGCCCACACAGAGGGGGACTCGGCCTGTCAGGCTCATAGAGCAATGGCAGAAAGGACAGCACCTTCACGGGGACACTCTGACAACCCCCTGGGACATCCTGCTACTTTCTCACTCCCTCCTCTCTCTGCACCCTGTCCAGCAACGCTCTCTTCTGGTTCCCCTTTATCTGAGGCCCTGGACCCACTTCCTCCAGTTCCCTGTGCTTGATCCCTGGGGCTGCTGGCATCTTTTCTCCCCACTCCAACCTCTGAGCACAGATACAAAGCAAGGAAGGAAGCCACTCGTGTCCAAACCGCCGGTCACGGAGTGAGGAAGCTCCCATACAACACCACGTCAGCAGGAAAATATTCCATCCATAGTGCATGGAGTAAGTGAATAGAAAAGTGCTTTGTAGATAGAAAAGATAGGGGGAAAAACAAGAAATGCAAGTGTCACATTTTAGGAAATAATGTTCTCAACATGGCCCAGACCCCAGGCTGGAGCTTTCTGTCCCCTGAAGGAGCTGCAACCATCTGCTGACTACAACTTACATTCTAGAAAAGTCCTACAGCTGGCAGGTTTGAGAGATGGAATCTAAGGCCAGGTTCTAACTCCAAAATCCAGCTGTTCATGGCTTACTCGTGGGGCCCCTCACAAAGAGAGGGGGCTCCTTCCTCACCTCCAACATGCAACCTGCTCAGGAGCTCAGGCCCAAGACCAACCGTGCCCTGGACCTCCCACTGCCCACCCGGCCCGCATCCCAGTCTGCCCCAGGCCTCAACCGTAAGGATGGTAGCCCACAGCTCCTCCTGCCCTTCTGCCAAAGACACTGCTGCTGAGTGCCTTCCAACCGCCCCTGGTGAGTCAGGACACCATTTGTCCACATGCTCCTTCACCTCTGCAGCCAGGCTCTCTGCAGACGCTGCCATCAGGACAGGACCGCACTCTGGCCCTCACCGCCACCAGGTGGGGGCTTCCCAGCCTCACCTGAGTCCTGCACTGAGGCTACGGGGTGCACGCTGAGAAAAGTTGGGGTCCAACAAGAAGAAAATGAGCAAGCTACTAGCTTCCTTCTGCTTTCACATGGCCTTTAGGCCATCGGATTTACAGACCTGCTTAGCAGAGAAAGTAAGAAAATGCCATCACCGATTACTGTAATAATCCAAGCTCAAAAGCCAGGAGGAAAGTGAGGGGAACAAGGGAACGAGCTTTCAGGAGGAAGCTGGGGTGCTGCACACTTGTAACAACAGTGGCTTGGGAGACTGAGGCAGGAGGATCTCAAGTTCGAGGCCTACCTGGGCAATTTAGTGATACCCCATCTCAAAAGAATAAAAAAGCTGGGGATGTAGCTCAATGGTAGAACGCCCCCCCACACACACACACACCAAAAAAGGAAACTTAAGAGCAGTGAGGAAGGGATGGGCACTTTCCCCTGTAATTTGACTTACTGCTCTTTAATCCATTCTCCAAACTGCAGCTAGAGTGATCATTTTTAAAAATAACTGTAATGAGGTACAAGTGACATGCAATTAAGCTTCACACATTTAAAGGGTGTGATCTGATAAGTTCTGAGATTTGCATACACCTGCGAAATGAAATCACCGAAATCACCGCCATGCCACAACGAAAGGAAGATCATAAACACCCCCCAGCACCCGGAAACCACAGCTCCTCCTGCTTTTTGCAAGCCCAAGCTCCTTCCTCTCCCGTGCCCAGGCAACCACTGCTCCCCTCTGGCATTACGGATGACTTTATGTTTCTGAGAGTTTACATAAGTGGAATCTGGAGCACGTACTCCTCTTTATCTGGCTTCTTTTACTCGGCACACTTATTTTGTGATTCGTCCACGTTCTTTTGTGTCTCAAGTTTATTCCTTTTTACTGCCACATAGGATGCGATTGCAAGAATTGTTTTCTTTATCCATTAACTGTTGATGCACACATGAGAGGCTTCCAGTTTGGGGTTATAACAAAGCTGCTATCAATATTTTTATACATCTGCTTGCGTGGACATATGTCTCCTTTTCTCTTGAGAAAAGACCTAAGGAAGGTTGGGTCTTTTAGGGGGTGGTACCAGGCATTGAACCCAAGGGTGCTTAACCACTGAGCCACATCCCCAGCCTATTTTTTTTTTTTAATTGCATTTTGAGACAAGGTCTAAGCCTAAGTTGCTGAGGCTGGTTTTGAACTTGCGATCCTTCTGCCTCAGCCTCTTGAGGGGCTGGGATTACAGGTGTGCACCACTGTGCCCAGCATGGATGGGTCTTATTGCTGGTATATAGCTAAATTCTTAAAAAACTACTGAACTATCTTCTGAAAAAGTTCACCCATTTTACATTCCCCACCTACAGTGTATGAGAGTTGCAATCTCTCCACACCCTTGCCAACACCTGGTGTAGACAGTCTTTAATTTTACCTATTATAACAGGTATGGAGTGGTGTCTCGGTGAGGCTGTAATTTGCATTTCTCTAGTAACTAATGTTCATGAGCATCTCTTCATGTGCTTATTTTCCAGCCCCAACCTTTTCTTTTTTAAACTGGGGATTGAACTCAGAGGCCCTCTACCACTGAGCTACACTCCCAGCCCTTTTAGACACAGGGTCTCGCTCGGCTGCTGAGGCTGGCCTCAACCTTGTGATCCTATGCCTCAGTCCTTTCATCCTACATCTTTAGTAAAGTGTTCATTCAAATCTTTTGCCAGGCATGGGTGGCACATGCCCAGCAACTTGGGAAGCTGAGGCAGGAGTATCACAAATTGGAGGCTAGACTGGGTCACTTATTGAGATCTTGTCTCAAAAGAAAAAGGGCTTGAGGTGTAGCTCAGGGATAAAGCACCTCTGGGATTGATCCCCAGCACCACACACCACACACACACACACACACACACACACACACACAATCTTTTGCTCCTTTTGCTACTCTTGTTGAGCTATGAGCATTCCCTATATATTCTGGATACAAGTGCTTTATCGGATATTGCAAGGGTCCTGCAAACTCTGCCTTGGTCTTCCTAGACTCTTGGCTCCATTTCAGCTCAGGGAGTCTGCCAGCTCTGCCTCCCGGCTCCCAGGGCCAAGCCCTGGAAGTTCCCTTAAGGCAATAAACAGGGGCCCGAATAGGACCTGGCTCTTTTGCTTCCTGTCTCTCGGGAATCGTCCCTTCTTTTCCTGACATCCAGTGTCTTAACACTATATTTTATCTTTGCTCTGAAACTCTATCTGTTCTTTTTATTTTTGGTTGTTTTGGGCCACGGGTTAATCTAGTCCCTATCACTCCCTCTGCAGAATGGGCATTTATTAAACATCTTACATGCCAAACACTGTGCTAGACAACTTAAGCGTCTTCATTTAATAACAATCCTACTAAACAGACATCACCACCTTGCAGAGGAAGAAACTGAAATTCAAAGACAGAGCAGAAAGCGCAGTCAGGCCAACTCTTCATCTGTGACCACGCCAGTCCACCTCCTACACTTATAAGGACTAAGGGAGTGACTGGGAGGGAGGGCTAAGGCACTCTGCTCACCCTGACACTTAGTGTCTTCAGATCCGGGGGGCATCGGCGAAATCACAGGCCAGCTCACTGGCAGGAGCGGGGCCCCTCCTTGGCTGCAGCTTTGAGATGGAGGCAGCCCACCCTTCTTCCACCCTTCTCCCACAGAGGGCCTGGGGGTCCTGAGCACAGAGGGGCCCCAGAAGATAGAGTCTGTGTTCCTGGGCCTGTTTCCCTGGGGGGCCACCCGAAGACCTGGGGAACTGGGTGGGGTTGTGAATGATCATCAGTAAGTCAAGACAAAGGGGTGTGGACCTCTTTTTTAATAATGACATTTAGCACTTTGGTTTCTTTCCTTCCCACACTTTGACCAGACAGTAGTTTCCCGTATACTCCCTACCCCAATACATGCACAGCCTCCTGCACCACCAACACCCCCAACACCTTCCACCAGAGCAATGCCTTGGTTACGAGCCCACACGACAGGTCACTACCACCCAGGGTGAGCTCTCAGTGTTGTATGTCCTACGTGCTCAGACAAATGTGTAATGACGCAGGTCCACCATTATAACCTCACATAGAGAAGTTTCACCGTCCCCCAAAACATCTTCTGTGCTCTGCCTCATCAGCCCTCCTTCCCCTGTAATCCTTGGCAATCAATAATCTTTGCACTGTCCCCCCAATTTTGCCATTTCTAGAATGTCACAAAAGAGGGATCATATACGGTATACAGTCTTTTCAGAGTGGTTGCTTTTGCTTAATAACATGTATTTAAGGTTCCTCCCTGCTTTTCCATGGCTTGGTAGCTCATTTTTTAAGGCTGAATAATATTCTGTTGTCTAGACATACCAGTTTCTTTATCCATTTGCCTACTGAAGGGCATCTTAGTTGGGCAATTACGAATAAAGTTGCTATAAACATCGATGTGCAAGTTTTTGTATGAACAGAAGGTTTCAGCCCATTTGACCAAATGCCCAGGGGCATGACTGCTGGACCATATGGTAAAAATGTTTAGTTTTATAAGAAGCTGCCAAACAGTCATCTGAAGCAGCTGTGGAGAATTCTTTCAAAAATCATAATATCCCCGAGAAAGGGTGAGGACTATGGACACCTTCCCTTTTTAAAAGATGTACAATAGGGGGCAACAGCCTGCAAGGACAGTTGGGGCACTACACCTTGCTATCTTTTGCAGCTCATGGTTTTCTGCAGGCAGGGCTAGCAGTGTCTGTTTCCTCACACTTATCAAAAACAAAACACAAAACACACACACACACACACACACACACACACACACACACATAAAAAAATACTTGCTAAGGGCAGGGGTCTGGCTGTATAGTTTAATGTCCCCCAAAACAGAAGAGTGTCACACACATAGCAGATACCAGGTAAGCACCAAATGCATTAAAAAACCAGACTGTCAGGCACAGTGGCACGTCCGTAATCCCAGTGCCTCAGGAGGCTGAGGCAAGAGGATCACAAGTCAAGTTCAAAGCCAGCCTCAGCAACTTAGTGAAGTCCTAAGCAACTTAGTGAGACCTTGTCTCAAAATATAAAATACAAAGGGCAGAGGATGGGCTCAGTGGTTAAGCACCTCTGGGTTCACTCACTGATATTAAAAAAAAAAAAAACAGACTCTGCCAGGCACAGTGACGCACACCTGTAACCCCAGCTATTCAAGGGGCCAAAGTAGGAGGATCACATGTTCAAGGCCAGCCTGGGCAATTTAGCAAGAGAGACCTTGTCTTAAAATAAAAAAGGGCTGGGGACAGAGCTCAATGATAGAACCCTCCTGGGTTCAATCCCCAGTACCAACAATAACAACAACAACAACAAAAAAAAAAAAAAAAAAAAAAAAAAAGAAAGGAGGAAGGAAAAAATTGAGGGCAAAGGCACAGAGACAGGAAAGGCAGAGACACATGCATAACTCTGGAGCCGTTGATATGGCAGCAATGACCCTGAGACCCTGGAGGTGAAAGGAAGTTGTTCTGGTGTTGGAGAGGGAGGGGCCAGAGAGGACAGTGCACGCCCAGGAACGCAGGCAGGACTTACAAGGGGCTGCAGGGGTTTCGGGGGCCACCCCCCCACCACCACAGGGCTCCCCCACTGTCACTGACTGAGCCACCCAGGCCTGCTGGAGCCTATCCCAAGCAGAACCTGGGTGAGGCAGGAATCCTGGTCACTCTCAATCTGCCCCTCCTCTGTTGACTGACTTTCATCCAGGGGGCCACAGTGGGTGGGTCAGAGCCTCAGGCAGCGGTTTGGAGCTTTATTTAGTCTTCCATAGGACAGAGAAAAAAACTGGGTACCCAGCACA
>PVKS010047527.1:0-12792 GCA_004027875.1 Aplodontia rufa | reverse complement strand
ACTTCAATGAGATACCACCTCACTCCTCTTGGAGTGGCAAAAATGAAAAATTCTAACAATAACAAATGCTAGAGGGGCTGTGGGAAAAGAGGAACACTGTTACACTGCTGGTGGGACTGCAAAATGGTTCAGCCACTATGGAAAGCAGTGTGGAGAATCCTCAAAAAATTAAGGATGGAACCACCTTAGGGCCCAGGTATCCCACTCCTGGGTATTTTCCCAAAAGAGTTAGAATCAGCATATTATAGCGATGTGGCTTCATCAATGTTTATAGCAGCCCAATTTACTACAGCTAGATTGTGGAACCAACCCAGATGCCCCTCACTTGAGGAGTGGATACAAAAGCTTTGGTACATATATACAATGGAAAACTACTTGGCCATTAGAGAAGATGATATTACAGCTTTTGATATCAAATGGATGGAGATGGAAAGAATTATGCTAAGTGAAGTATCCCAATCTCAGAGACTCAAAGGCCGAATGGTTTCTCTCATCTGTGGAAGCTAGAATACATGGGGAAACAGTAGGTTAGATGGCTAACCTAATAATAACTTCAAATTGTATGATTCTCAGTGTAATGGGGGATGGCTCCCTAGGATGCTTGGAGGTGTAGGGAGGAGGATGGGGATGGGGGAGGGTGTATGAAGAAGTCATAGGAGACTGGAGAGTGGGAATAGGGGGGAACCATCCCAGAAGCAGATGTCATTCCTCCACGAGATACCCATTTAACGCAAGAGTTTTCTTCTGGGGGAAACTGCAACAGGTGAAACCCAAGGTGGTCATCCATGTTTTGGCATTACCCCTGGATAACAAATTATATATACATTGGTTACTAATGGTTTGATAATGTTTCCCCCTCAATTGTATCTCTATATACTTCTAATAAAAAAAAAAAAACACATAGCCTGGTACCTTGTAAGCAGCTACTGAACTGGAAAACACATTCAGATTTGTGCATAAGACCCACCAGAAGCAGTTTACTTTCAGCTGGCAAAGCCAGCAATATACCTTGCCTGTCCTACCTCAAGCATATATCATCTCCCAAGCAACATGTCACAATATAGTTTGTAGGAATCTTGATCTCCTTTCTCTTCCACTGGTCCATTGAATTAATGATATGCTGATTAGAATTAGTGAGGAAGAAGTAGCATATTCTAAGCTTGTTGGTAGAATATTTGTGTGTCAGAAGGTGGAAATATATCTAACTAAAATTCATGGGATTTCTACCTCAGGGAAATTTCTAGGGATCTAGCAGTGGGGCCTGTCAAGATGTTCCTTCTAAGTGAATTTATTAACTCTTTTTCCTCTAAGAACTAAATCAGAAGCAAAATGCCTAGTGGCCTCTTTGGATTTTGGCAACGATGTTTTCCTTATTTGGTTCTCTCAGCCCAGCCCATTTACTGAGTGACCTGAAAAGCTGTTAGTTTTGAATGATGTCCAGAACAAGAGAAGACTCTGTAATTGTCCCAGGCTGCTGTGTTACTGGGTAATAATAGGATCCAGCAGATCCAATGATTTTTGAAGTGTCACTGGCAGATAAGGTACCTATTGGGAACCTTTGCCAGGCTCATAAAGTGAATTGTAGCACAGGTCTTGAGAGCAAGGTCCTGCTATCACTTGCACAGAGACAGAGCTCTTGATCTGTTGCTGGGTTGCTAGAAACTTAACACATCACTGTGGGTCATCAAGTTACCGTGTGACCTGAACTGCCCATCATGAACTGGGTGATTGTGACCCACTAAGCAACAAGTTAAGCGTGCATGGTTGTTCTCCATCATCAAATGTAAGTGGTATCTGTGTGACTGAGGCTCAGCCTGAAGGCATTAGTTACATGAAGTAGTCCAAATGGCCATGGTTTCTGCTCCTGCCGCACTGCCTTCTCTCTCAGCTTGCACCTATGGTCTCATAGGTTGTATAATCATTTGAAGAGAAGGCGAGGGCCTGGTTTACAGATGGTTCTGTATGACATGGAGGCACCACCTGAAAGTGGATCATCCCTTTATGGATCATCCCTGAGGGACAGTGGTGGGCAGAATTTAGGGCAGTGCACTTGGTCATGCCCTTTGCTTGGGAAAAAGAATGGTCAGATATACATTATACTGATTTATGGGCTGTAAACATTGATTTGGATGGATGGTCAGAACAAGATTGGAAGGGTAATGACAAAAAATCTGGGGAAGAGGCATGTGGATACATGTGAAATATTAAGAAATAAATAGATTTGATCTCTGTCCAGTTTCAGTGGTACAGAGTTTTTAAAAACTTTTATAATAGGGGTGCTGGGAGAATCTTTTATTCTAATATTTGTTCTTTTGACACCAGATCTTGTTTTGGAGCTTTTTAATTCTTTGGAATGTCCTCAGTGATAGGAACTTTTTTGTTTTAATGATGTGATTCTTGGTGGGCTCCTGGACTCTCGGGATAGGGGCTAGTTGCAAAGGGAACCAATGATGGAAGTAGAGGGTTGGAACTTTCAGCCCTACCCCTTGACCTCCAGGGAGTGGGGAAGGGCTGAAAGTTGAGTCAATCATCAGTGGCAAACAATGTAACCAGTCATGCTTATGAAATGATGCCTCTATAAAAGAGCAGAGGGACTGAGTTTGAAGGGCTTCTAGATAGCTGAACATGTGGAAGTTCCAGGAGGGTAGCATGTCCAGAGAAGGGATGGAAGCTCTGGGTCCTTTCCAATACACCTTCTTCCAAGTAGCTATTCACCCATACCACTTATGATAAACTATATATAAATGTTTCCCTGAGTTTTGTGAGCTGCTTTAGCAAGTTAATTGAACCCAAGGAGGTGGTCTTGGGAACCCAAATTTACAGCTAGTAGGTAAGAAGCACTGGTCACAACCTGTTTGCAATTGGCATCTGAAGTGGCAGGGGCAGTCCTGTGGGACTGAGCCCTCAATCACTGGAACCTGATACTATTTCCAGATAGTGTCAGAATTGAATTGGAGGACACCCAGTTGGTTTCCACTGTTGAATTGCTTGCTTGGTGGTTGATGGGATGAAACCCCCATCCTTATATATTTTAGTGACCAGGGCTCCCAGAAGTGTCCTGTGTTGTAGTGAAAGTGGAGATAAGGTACCTATTGGGTACCTATTGGTACTCCACAACAAAAGATCTCAGAATGGCAAAGGACATGAAGTTATTCATTTCCTTTGTGAATGTTCATCAAAAGGTGAACTCAACTGGGTAGGACTTCAATAACCACACAGATACTAATCAGCTTCTTCCCTCCAATCACCCTTATCATCACCTAATAGGGCTATGAACAAAGTCGCCACTTTGGAAGGGATGGAGATTATGCATGAGCTCAGTAGCACAAATTCCACTAACCAAGGCTACCTGGCTACAGCCACTGTTAAGTGCCCCAAATGCTAGCAGAGGAGATAAACAGTGAGCCCCCACTATGTAACCATTTCCGGGGGGGGGGGGTGATCACCTAGATATCTCGTTGTTGACTGATTACAGTGGAATATTTCCATCATGGAATGGGCAGCATTTTGTCTTTATTGGAAGACATTTACTCTGGATAAGGATTTTTTTCTCCTCTGCATTCAATAGCTCTGCAAAACTACCACCTATGGACTGATAGTATACCTTATTCACTGTCATTGCATTCCACACAGCATGGTTTCTGAACAAGGAACTTATTTCACAAAGCAATGGGTTCATGCTCATGGATTTATGGTCTTGCCATATTTCCTACCATGCTAAAGCACTTGGCTTGATTAAACAATGGAAATGCCCTTCAAAGATGCTGTTATAGTACCAACTAGGTGACAATACCTTGTAGGGCTGAGGCAAAGTTCTCCTGTAGGTTGTATATGCTCTAAATCAGCATCCAATACATGGTACAGTTTCTCTAATAGTCAGGATTCACAAATTCAGAAATCAAGAAGTGGAAATGGGAGTTAACACTACCATTACCCTTAATGACCTACAAAAGTTTTTTTTCCTTCTTCCTCTTGCCAAGACTTGATGCTCTGCTGGTCTAAAGGACTTCATTCCAGAGGAATGCTTCCACCAGGAGACACAATTCCATTGAACTGGAAGTTAAGACTGCGACCCAGCCATTTGGGGATCCTCATGTCTTTAAGTCAATGGACTAAGAAGTGAGTTATAGTTTTGGGTGGGATGAATGATCCAGACTACCAAGGGGAAATTGGACTGCTACTCTACAGTGAAGGTAAGAAAGACTATTCCTGGAGATCTGTTAGGGTATGTCTCAGTGTTATTATGTCCTGTGCTTAAGATATAGGGTAAATTATGACTCAATCCAGACAGGATTATGAAAGGCCCAGACTCAAGAATGCAGGTTTTGATCACCCTGTTAGGCAAAGTTCCATGACTAATTGAGGGTCTTGCTGAAGATAAAGGAGAACTTTACCTCAGCCCTATAAGGTATTGTCACCTAGTTGGTACTATACAGAATGGGTAAGAGGGTAATTATAAATACACAAGCTACAATCATGTGAGCAGTTATAGAAATGAGGGCTGTAATTGCCATAAGTATTTCCTATTTTGTGAAGAGTATGCTTACATGTGTATTTGTGCATATATTAAGCAACTATTTCTTATTCCTTTATCATATAACATAAGATTATTGAGTTTACATCAGTATGTATAGTTAATTGTACAACACAGAATTTAAATTATGGCCTATCTGGAGAAGAGTAGCATACTTTAATGACTTTATCTCCTTTTCTGGGTAAGGGATTAGCGTGTTTCAGATGTATGTACAATAATGGTATCGTGTTAGAATTATGACCTTGTATTATGACTTAAGGAGATGCATATGGGTGACAAGTTGACAAGGGATGGATTTGTGAAAGATTTTAGGTATCAACTTGACTGGACTAAGAGATACCCAGATAGCTGGTAAAGTATTATTTCTGAGGATGTACATGGAGGTGTTCCTAGAAGAGAATGGCATTGGAATCAATGGAATAAATAAAGAAAATTTACCTCACATGACATGGGCAAGTACCATCCAATAGACTGAGAAGAGAACAAAGGAAGAGAAATGGCGACATTCTCAGGGAGACATCAGCAAGATGGTGGAATAGGAAGCCCCAGCTCTTGTTCCTACAAGGTACAATGGTTAAGAACAATGTACAGACCAAAATCCACTTATGAGAACTTGGGAAACCAGTTATAGTAATAGTACCCCAGGAGAGTGCAAAACTGACAGAGCCTGCACTAAAATGGGAAAGAAAAGTGATTCCACTTTACTTGTAACTGCCCCTCCCCAAAGTCATCATAGTTTAGCACCAATCTGTGACTGCATGCTGGGCAGGGAGAGTAATGTGTCTAATATCCTGGTTACTCAAGGGCTGGTTTCTGTCTCATCTGACTTGGAGTGCTGACATAAGTGGCATAGGTACAAAATCAAGGGATGAAAGCAAGGGAAAGGGGTGGCTTTTACGGTACCAGAGGGCTTGCAATGCTGCAGACTGAGGCCAGCACAGCTCAGTGCAATCACAATGGGAAGAAACTGCCTAACTTTAAGCTTCATTTTGGGAAAGGAGGGAGAAAAGTGGAGGAGAAGTTTAGTGTTGTGGATTTCCAGAAGTCTGCTTGGTGAGGGATTTTTATCTGTCTTGTATAATTTGAAGGACTGTTGGAGAATGTCAGTTTGAATCCCTGGAAGCCCCTGAGAACAAAGGGGAATGGGACACTTGCTACTGCAGCAAGAGAACCTGCAGTACTACAGAGAGACACAGGGGGAACAAGAGCTATAAACTCCTGAAAAAGAAAATGACAAAGCCCTCTTATAGGAAATTACATGCACAAGCCCATAGAAATTCCAATAGCTCCAAAGGGCTTCAGAAGCCCTCTGAACTTCTAATTAGGCTGATTGATTAAGATTTCCTATACAAATCCAGTTTACAAAGACTGGGAAAGATGGCTAGTGTTTTTTTTTATTAATGTAAAAGCTTCTTTTTATTTTTATTTTGTTTTGCTTTGAGATGAGGTCTTAATAATATTGTCCAGGCTTGTCTCCAATTCCTGGACTCAAATGATCCTCCAGCCTTGGTCTCCTATGTACTTGGGACTATAGGTGTGAGGCACTGCATTTGGTTGTTTTTAATGCATAAATCTCCGAGGGGAAAAAAATAACAAGGCATATGAAGAAACAGAAACATGGCCCAAAAGACAAAAATAAATCCCTAGAAACCAGTCCCAAAGAAATGGCATCTATAAATTACCTAACAAAGAATTCAAAATAATCACCTTAAAGAGGCTCTGTGATCTATAAGAGAGCATTCATAATTAAATCAGGAAACAATGCATGAAAAAAGAAATGATCAACAGAGAGCAACTATTATTACTATTATTATTATTTTAAAGAGAGAGGGACAGTGAGAAAGAAAGAATCAATTTATTTAGTTTTTCATATGGCCTTTGTTGCTCTGACACTTAGTTGTGTGCTGGGGTTTGAACTCGTGTCCTTGCGCATGCCAGGCAAGTGCCATAAACACTGAGCCCCAGAGAGAAACTACTAAAAAAAGAACTTCTAAAACTGAAGAATACTTAATTAAATTAAAAAATTCACTAGGGGGATTCAACAGCAAATTTGATCAAGTAGTAGAACCAACAAGCTTAAAGATACCCAATTTGAAATTACTAAATCAGAGAAGCAAAAAGAAAAAAAAAGAAAAGAAAACCTAAGGGACTATGAAGCACCTTCAAGAGGACCAATACACATTAATACACATTATGGGAAGTCCAACAGGAGAGAGAGAAAAACAAGAGCTTATTTAAGGAAACAATGGTCCCAAACCCCCCACATTGGAGAAAGGAAAGTTATTCAAATTCAAGAGTTAAGCACACTCTCTTAGATGGGATACTGATTATATTTTTAATGGCCTTAATTTTACTATTTTGGTGAATTCATCCACTACTTCAGTGGAGGAACAAACATCAAAAAGATTTAAGCTGGGTGCAGTGGTGCACATCTGTAATCCCAACGACTCAGGAGGCTGAGGCACAAGGATCTCAAGTTCAAGGTTAGCTTGCCAACTTATTGAGACCCTGTGACAAAAAATAAAAAGGGCTGGAGATGAAACTAGTGGTAAAGTGCTTTCCTAGTATGTGTGAGGCCCTGGATTCAATCACCATTACTGGGGGTGGAGGGAGAATCAAACCCATAGCTCTGTTATAGTGTTTTGTGTGGGTAAGGCAGTAAGTGAAGCTACACTTCCAAAAGGCAGGTTTGGGGAGAAAAGGTTACAAAAAGGGATAGTTCCCCTTAGCCCTAGTGATTGCCCATGATAATTCATTAAGGCAAAATCACTTTAACTCTGTACTATAACCTTATGGAATTTGCTATTTTAAATGGTTTTTCAAAATCATGATATAAAAACAATATTAGATACTCTCTAGAAGCATAATTCTAAAACTTTTAAGGTCATAGTCCTCTCAGAGAATATACTAAAGGAAGTATGGATCCTAGAAAAATCCACACACAAAAGTTTACATAAAATTTTAGAAGTTTTACAGATTGCATGAAACCCACCTATATATGTCTAATGTACCTGTGGGAAACCTCAGGTTTAGAAAATCTTACTTTGATAGGAAGTCTAGTACTGTTTTCTCATGTCTAAACTGAAGAGGTAGAAAAAATGACCTATGAGGTTCTTCTAGCTGGTAGTGAGGTGCAATGAAGAAAAAAATCTAATAATACACCAACCAATTTAGAATGCTTGTATAGGGAATAGGATAAGTTGGTTAAAAGAAAAGTCAGAAAGAAGTTTTGTAGTTATTAAAGCAGAAGGAAGATTAGTATGACAAGTTAAGAGGATACAGCCTCTGCTATCTTTTAAGAGTTTAAATCCAGAAAGTATGTGTATATTTTCACAGCAAAATCCTAATAGACAACACAGAGAATGCCACCCAAGGAACCTTTAATATTACATGGAGTTGTGATTTGGAACTAATTAAACGTTTATTGACTGATCAAGGTATGAGCTAAAAAAGTAATTTATAATTTTGTTTATAAGTTAACATAAAACATCATTTATTAATTCATGTGAATAACTTTACATTAATAAAAATGTAGACATTTTATGTGTACATGAAAAGACAGGGAATTCCTTCAATAATTTTATTATTTGCATATATATAAATAAATAAAACAATTCAACTTATAAAAATCTTACCACATGCAAGAATGCGTTGCTGTCATTATTATAAATTACTGGAATAAATTTCTTATTCCTTTATCTTCCAATTTTAGTGATAAAGTGAAAACTAAATTGAAATTAAGTTGGATTGTGACACCATTGCCATAGTCAGACACAGACAGTAACAAGGTCCTTTCCAAACATGGAATGCAGGGCCTCCAGAAAAGTGACAAAGGGGAGCCTACTGAGTTTTGCACTCGGGCGCATCTTTCCCTGAGGAAGCATGCCAAGGACCTGGCTTAGGATCCACATTCTCTCCTCCTGCGGTTTGTTCCTCTGAGAAAGAAATAAAAATCAAAATTAATCCTGTTAAAGAGATCACATAGAAACTAAGCACAACTGGAAGTAGAAAGAATGTTAGGACAGAAGAGATAAACAATGATAAGTGGCAATGTGGCTGTGTCATTATAAAGGTATATTTCACCTTGTCAGAATATATAGGTGAAATATACCTTGTCAGAGTTGGAAAAGTGAATTCCATTTTTGTCATAAGAACTTTTGGAAAAGCCACATTATACATAAAACTAAGACAAAAGTTTTATTTAGAATTAATTTAAGATTCAAAATGAATCAAACACGAACTAAATTTGACTTCCTTTTATTCCATTTTTAGATTAAAAAAAAAGGTGTGCTGAACAAAGAAATCCTCCCTTATCTACAGCTTTTGTTTTCCATGAATTCAGATACCTGTGACCAGCTGCGTTCCAAAAATACTATATACAAAACTCGAAGAATAAACAATTCAGAAGTGTTAATACTGCTGAGTACTGATGGAATTTCACTGTCCCATTCCGTCCCACCCTGGGTGTGATTATCTCTTGCTCCAGCGCATCCATGTTGGATGCAAGCACTTCCACTCTAATCGCTTAGCAGCCACCTCAGCTATCACACAGACTACAGGAGCACTGCAGTGCTGGTGTTCAAGCAACCCTTACTCTACTTAACAATGGCTGCGTGCCAATGCTTAAAATCTTTCAAAGACTATTCTACCTGCTCTCAAGGTAATTAAAAATTCCTTTATATAATTTACAGAAGGCCTGCATGTCTGACTTACCTCTTTCTCTCTTGGCCTGACTTATTGACTGTGCTCAACTCTATATCTGCTCATAGACCCTCCTACCCTGGGGTTGTCACTGCTTATTTTTCTGAAATGTTTTTCACTCCCCTGCTTTGTTAAGCTAATTCATATTAATTAACCTTTTACATCTCAATTGCCTTCCTGGAGGAAGACTTTCACAATATTCCTGAAAAAATACCTATTGTATGTCTCACAGCCTTTTTGCAATTCTAGAACTTTACTTTTTTTTTTCTTTATGGGATTATGTCCTAATAAACCTTTTCTAGTAGAAATATCCTATGTAAACAAGGCATTTAATATTCTCACAGAATGTCATAGCTTAATCTAACCTATCTTAAACAGCTCAGAACACTTACACTAGCCTACAGTTAGGCAAAATCACCTAACACAAAGCCTACTCCTGAAGCATTGAATATCCTGTATAATTTATTTGAATTCTGTCTGAAATTGAAAGTCATAATACTTGCATGGTGTGCTTTCATAGCACTGCAAAGACAAAAAGCCTATAGCTAAGTAGGTAACCATCTGCACTTGATTATTGTCTGTACACTTGGACCATGTCTGCTTTATTTATCAATGTATTATCAGAATCTGATACTAATCACATAGTAAAAAAGATTTTGCTGATTGAATGAATAAGTAAATGATGTAATTCTATGATCTGGTTTATATAAATTGAATATAATGCCAGTGGAAATACAGGCCCACTGAATTGACAAGAAAGCCTTCTTAGTCCAAGTTTTGTTACTACAGTAGTCTCTTTACGTCCTTGATTACGTTGCTTGTCTATTTTTGAGGAAAACTGAGGGTTTAAGAGGCAGAACAAAGACTTCACTTATTACAGAAAGTGATTGCCCTTCAGTTATGTGCCTTGGAGAAAAATGGACGTTCTTAGGGTCACAAATGAAGCCTGTGTACTGTATAGCTTGCTTAACCAAACCTTGTCCTTTTTTTTTTTTTAAAGAGAGAAAGAAGGAGAAAGTGATAGAGGATCAATTTTATTTATTTTTTCATCTGACCTTTGTTCTCAGACACTTAAGTGTGTATGTAGTACTGGAGTTTGAACTTGGGTTCTTGTGCTTGCGAGACAAGGGCTCCAACCACTGAACCCCCATCCCAGCCTGTCAAATATTATCTTATCTAAACTTGATCTTTTGGGCCAAATATTACAGACAAGTTCCAACTGTTACCCCTCAATATCCAAGTAACCATATATTTACCTACCTGGGCAAAGGCCTAGACTTGAGTTATCAAAATAACGAACTGGGTGAGGTGGTGGTAAAGACTTTGAACGGTTATCAAAAAACCAAGATTTTGGTGATTCCTTTGGCACAGGATC
Organism: Aplodontia rufa; assembly: GCA_004027875.1. NCBI lineage: Eukaryota > Metazoa > Chordata > Mammalia > Rodentia > Aplodontiidae > Aplodontia > Aplodontia rufa. The sequence goes on along the minus strand of PVKS010047527.1, from coordinate 2,182 downwards.
TTGTATATTCAGTTCCTTGCATTGAGATAGTGTATTTTGTCTCTTTTTAGAATCTGTTCCAATCACTTTGGGAGATTTTGGAGAATTCTCACAAGTTACTTCCTTGTGAGCCTCTTTTTTAAGGGTTCTTTCCTTCCAAGTTTTGACCTCATTGGAAAGATGCTGGTTATTGCTTAAGTGGATGAAAGAAAAAATACATAAATAAGGATGATTATTGGGTTGCTCAATTCTTAAATTGTAGTACATGAAAAAAACAAAACCATAAAATTTATGTTAAGAAATACTTACCTTAAAATTAAACATTTTACCACATTTATATTTTAAATTCAGTATGATGCTTTCTATTTGGACTACTTCCACAGGTCAGAAAGTGAAATGGGTCTATACAAATTGAGTAATTGGAGTAAAACTTTGTGACCATGGAATTAAAAAAAAATTCAAAGTATAACATTAGGTTTTCAAATGAACTAATATCCTGAGTGATTTATCTATTGCTATTTTGCATAGTAATTTGATAACTTAGTCTTTCTGGATAGAAAAACATTTGATGAACCCTTATTTAAAAAATACATTTCTTGGGGCAGGAGTTGTGGCTGGGCGGTTACGGTGCTTGCCTGGCATGCGCAAGTACATGAGTTCAGACCCCAGCATCACATATACAAAGATGTCTTGGAGCAACGAAAGTTACATGAAAAACTAAATAAATATTGTTTCTCTCTTTCTCTCTCACTGTCCCTCTCTCTCTTAAAAAAACACAAAAAACCCAAAAACCAAAACAGAACAACAGCAACAACAACAAAAAAAATTCCTTTCATCTATCCTAATTCCTACTCATTTTCCAGATGGATTCTTCTTTTTGGGGGGGTGTGGAGGTAAGATTTAGCTCAGGAGCAATTAGCCACTAAGCCATACCCCCAGTGCACTTTTAATTTTTTATCTTGAGACAGGCTTTGAACTTGCAATCCTCCTGCCTCAGCCTACTGAGCTGCTGGGATTACAGGCTTGTGCTACCACACCTGGTTTCCAGATCAGTTCTTCTAGCTTTTTGATCACCACCCTCTCTCTCTAACATCTAGATTTCATAATGTCTTTTTTAAAAAAGTTCTGCTTTTGACTATATAGATTCAAAGCAATCCTCATCAAGACACCAATGTGACTCTTTACAAATATAGAAAAAGCAATTCTCAAATTCATTTGGAACAACAAGAAACCCACAATAGACAAAACATTACTAAGCAAGAAAGATGAAACAGGTGGATTCATAATACCAGATCTAAAACTATACTAGAGAGTTGTAGTAACAAAAACAAAATAGGAATGAAGACCAGTGGAATAGAATAGAGGACTCTGAGACAAACCCACAAATCTTTAAACATTTGATCTTTGACAAAGGGGGTCAAAATATAACACAGAGGAAGGACAGCCTATTCAACAAATGGTGCTGGACAAACTGGACAGCCATTTGCAGGAAGGTGAAATTAGATTCTTATCTCTCACCTTGCACAAAAATCAAATAAAAATGGATCAAGGAACTAGGAATTAAACCAGCTACCATACAACTGCTTGAAGAAAAATTAGGATCAACACTCCAGCATTTGGGAGTAGGCAAAGACTTTCTCAACAAGCCTCCTAAAGTGAAAGAACTAAAGTAAAAAAAAAAAAATCAATGAGTGGGATGTCAATAAACCAAAAAGTTCTGCTCAGCCAAGAAACTGGTCAAAATTGTCAAGAGACAACCTATAGAATGGGAGATAGTCACAGCTTGTGATTCCTGAAAGGGAACTAACACCCAAAATTCACAAAGAACTCAAACTTAATACCAAAAACTAAAACAATCCAATCAATAAATGGGCCAAAGAGCTAAATAGAAACTTCTCAACAGAGGAAATTGAGCAAGCCAATGAATATACGAGAAATTGTTGTAAACCATTAGTAATCAGAGAAATGCAAATCAAAACCACATTAAGATTTCACCTCACTCCAGTCAGAATGGCAAAGATGAAGAATATAACCAGTAACAGATGATGGAGGGGTTGTGGGGAGACAGGAACACTAGCACGCTGTTGGTGGAACTGCAGACTGATACAGCTGCTTTGGAAAGCAGTGTGGAGAACCCTCAAAAAATTAAGGATGGATCCACCACACGATCCAGCTATCCCTCTTTTGTTGTATGTTCCCAGAG
>PVKS010047526.1:0-12789 GCA_004027875.1 Aplodontia rufa | reverse complement strand
AGGCCGGTTTAGGTGTTAGGTCATGTAATTTGCATTGTAAAAGATGGCTATACAAAGGAGCTAAGCTGCAAAATGATAGAATGAGGTTTTTTTAGGGCATTTTTGGGTTATGTAGGCTGGTGGTGAACCTGGCATAACATGAGAATGAAGCTCCTGTCTGAATTAGTGGACATCTTTTAAAATCAACTGAACTTGTGACCTGTAATGTATGCCAGGGAAGCGCTGCGAGCGCTGTAACTTCTGAGCCAGCACTTTAGCCCCAGGTTTCTGTGGATTCCTTGAGGCTGGGCCACTGCCGCCAGAGTTAGAGGCGATGAGGTACGCGGTGAGGGCGGAAGAGAAGGGCCCCCCACCCCCAGCAGGCCAGGGGGCTGAGTCAAAAGGATTAAGGTTGCCAGAAATGTTGCAATGGGAGGGGGAATCCCCAGATTGGATTTGAGCTTTTTTAAGAAGTTGCTCAATTTGGTCCCATGTGTCCCAATAAAATAAGTTACTTTTAGGCAGCCAGAGGGCCACCCTAATCAGAGAAATAAGGGCTCCTGCAGCCAGGAGAAGCGCAAACATCAGGGCCCAAAAGTGTTCCGCTGACATGGGGAACAGGGGGAAGAGAGAAGGAGCCCAAGAATGCTGAGGCAATTTAAAGAAAGCGAGCCTTAAGGCTAGAGCATTGGGCTTATGTACTTGAATTAAAAAGGAGAGAGCGTGGGGCCCTTGGACCAGGGCGGGGGCTTTCGCAGCTGAATAGGGAGAAATTAAAAGCAAGGAAGCTGGGGCCCTAAAACCCGGGCGCTGGGGGGCAACTCACCGGAGCCAGAATTTCTTTAATATCTTCCTGGCGGGCATTGTCCTGACGGCGGGAGTGTGAGCGATTCCTCACGAGGGGCACCATCTGTGGGGGGCTGGATTGCCCCCCCCCGGGAGCCGATCAGGAGGAGGGTGAGTGCCGACGGCTGGAACCCGGGTCCCCCCTCGTCCGGGGACCCCTTCCCTCCCAGCCGGGGAAACGAGGCAACCACATGCAGCTGATGGCAGCTCAGAATCCATTTATTACTAAGGCACACGGGTTTCTATATATGGAGGAGGGGAGACAGCCAAGGAATCAATAATCCTTCTAAGGGAGTTGCCAGGGGTTATGCAGATTTTGAGTACAGACAACTAGGTAGCAGCACATTCCAACCCACTCTAACTCTTTGCATAACAAAGCAGGACCTAGCAGCCCTTCCTGAAGGAACTTATGGAAATAGTAACAAGATCACCCTAGGGCAGCTGTTGAAATAGGGGTAAAGGCTGCACCCCAACAGGATCTCATGAAAAACAAGGCAAAATCAGAAGAGCAAAGGGGCCAAGGGAGGTGTGTTTAGGAAAGAGGGAAGAGATTTGTCCAATATTATATTGTTACATCATGTGCATGTATGAATATGCAACCGCAAATCCCACAAATATGTATGACTACAATGCACCAATAAAATTGTGGATATAATTAAAAAATAAGACAAAGGATAAAAAGGCAAAAAAATGCTTAGTTCAATAAACGTGTATACATAATTATTATTTATCAGTTAAGAATCAATTTCTTATTAGACTAATATGAGATATTAACAACTTTCCCTTCAGAAGAGAAATCATATTTAAAAAACAATAAATGAATGAATCAGTCACTATTTATAGCTATTCAATTAACAGAGAAATCTAAAACAATTCATTGAAAATGTGATTTATATAAATAAGTACTCATTAGTTTAGTTGAATTCCAGATCATCTTATGAAAATCAACTTCTCAATGGGTTAGAAATTGCTTGAAAGGACTTTGAATCATACATCACCATGTCATTATTGGCCTGTAGTTCAGAAGAGTTCCATGTATCAAGCGGCATTGCTACCTCAAGAGATATTATTTTCCCATCTTCCCATTCATATGACAAGCTTTTTCACAATTCAGAAAGTTGAAAAAGTGGATAAAATTCCTGCTTTACCAATAATAACAATGATATTATTGTATTATTCATGGATATGTATAAAACCATAATAGGCTTGGCTAAGATTATGAAAATATGCATTAGCCTTTTATTTTGTATATTTAATATTTTAATATTAAAATATATGAATCAGGGAGTGAAGTTCAGTGGTAAAGTATTGGCCAAGAATGAGCAACACCCTGGGTCCAAACCCTAGAACCAGAAAAAACAAAACATGTATGTCAGGTTTTCAGTCAAATCTATAAAATATCTGCTGATATATCAATCAACACCATACCATAGTTTAAAAACTCTATGAAGAAATTCTCTTATTCTTCCTTTGGTCCTTGATGAGCCTTGAAATTCTTGCCCAAAAGTTCTTCAGGACAGTGAGTGAGCTGATGCAGCCACCACTCCACTCCCACTGACCTCCTGCCACAGCCCTAACACAGCTAATGCAGATGCAGACTTCCTGCTACACATTCTGACTTGTACAGAAAGCCTTACTATATGGACAGATCATTGAACATCTGAACTGATTTTCTTTATGCACCAAATAATGTCAACCAGTTGGTCTCCTGGTTTCCAAAATCCCTCTTTTGTTTTATACCAAGAAACAAGAAGGAAGGAAAAAAGCAAATGCTTTCTTTACCAATAAAATTTCAAAGATAATAGCTTCTTGTTGTGTCTTTCCCTACCTGTGCTATTTCTCATAATGGAGGCAACCCCAGTATGATCTAAAGTGGAGACTTTTTGTCCACCTGCAGGTTGACTATACATATCATCTCCCTTCAGTGGGATCCTCCCATGATCCACCTATTACATGCACATTTCACACTCTCTGGACAAAGGACTTCTCTCCAAGAAGGCAATAGTTACTTCACATGATACATTTTACCTTGTTAATAAAATTCTAAACTTTTTTATTTGAAAATCATAGAAACAGAAGTGAAGTGTAGAATTGAAAAGTAACTGTGCACCCTTACCCGGTTAAACTCATTGTTGATCTTCTACTTCTCTTGCTTCTGTAATACAACTCAATGATTCACTTCTACTAAAAATTGACTCAGGTTAACGGTATCAATTTATGGGTCAGAGATTCCAACATGCATGCAAAACATGGAAACCAAGTTACTACCAGATATCCCACACCAATCCCAGAGCAATGGCAGCATAGTACATGAATTCAGTAGCAAAACAAGAATGAACCATTGCATAATGAGCAGACTTTAAGTGATCAAAGAACTTCCAATCCCATTACACATAAGTGGATCACATTCTAGTGAGTTGTGGAGTGCTGCTATTGTGAATTTATTTCACAGGGTGACTAGAATTCCAGGTTGTTTTCCAGCAGTTTTCTTTCAACCTGTTGGAGATACATAAGTATCAGAAATTCTCCTCCTTTTCCTCAGGGGTCAAGACTGCTAGACTAGTGTGAGGAGATGTTGAAATACATTTGCTCCACCTAGGATTCAGATCTTACATAAACAGATTCACCAAGATAACTGCCATGAGCAAGGTTGCCCAGGCCCTATCAGCTGTTGACCATCCTCACACCCAGTAGGTTGCAGGTCTTTGCTTGGAGAACATGCAGCTGATTGTAAGTCTGCCCCATGCTGGGAATCAAAGATTTGAGGACAGCAGGTCATAAACATTAAGGGAATTTTACTGACAGAGGGAAATTGATTCCCCTGCAATAACAGGAGCCCTTCAGAATGTTGAAAATGCACATATAGTTACATTTTTAGCCAAGTGAGAGGAGGGTACACTTTGAAATTTGAACGAAGCCTTTAAAATTTCTGTTTTCAGGGAAAAACAGGCCAAAGAATCTCAAAATTTATAAGATGCCAGGAAAGATGGTAAGACTCACTTATGGTCCTTGATGCAATTTATTTTGCTTAATTTCAGAGCTTTCAATAACCGACAAGAAAGATCTTCCATCCCTGTGTCTTTCACTGAAAGGGATAATAAGTGTTCTTTGGAAAATGACATATCGAGGGAGGACAAGCAGAACTGAAGAAGTTGTCCACCACTGACTGTATGGGTCTAGTCTCATCTTTCCCGTTATGCAACTTTAAAAATTATCCAAGTGCTCCCCAAATCCTTGATTCTCTTTTTCTGCTTAAGCTCCTGGCTCCAACCAATTTTTGATCCAGGGCATGTTTGATCAGTTTTCTCTGCTCTTTATTCTCCACAGAGATCATTCTATCTGCTCTCCATATGTCAGAATACCTTCACTGCATCCAGTCAAATGTTGGTCATTTGTTTTTCCACCACATTATTTATTTGATTACATTGATTTTTTTTTAATTTAATTTTTGTTATTCTTTTCCTTTACCTCCCCCAAACATCAATACAACCACACTTTCCCCCTTTATCCCTCTTCACACAATAGCGAACCCTTAATGTTGTCTACTCAGATTCTGTCTCATAGTTTCATCAGCTCTCCTGCCTTCAATTTCTTCTCTTCTGCATTATGTATATGAAACTGGAAAGACAGGCTTTATATATACTGACCAAGAGGATATAGAGCCCCCTTTCCACGAACAGAAACATTGACTGTGTGTTTAAAACTGAACTGAAAATGAGTGAAAGTCATTTCATTTTGGTCACTTTGAGCATATCATTCAGGAATGGTACTTAAGTCCCTCAGTCCAACAGCAACTGAAGGTATACTGCAAATGCCAACAAGTTTCTGGATGCTACATGAAATGGTTCCACTCTGAGTTCAAGTCTTATATTCAATTTAAGAAGAAAATAAGAAAATGAACTGTGTCACGATCTAGTAATGGATGAAACCAGAGAACATCATGCCAAGAGCTGTAAGGCAGACACCTGAAGAAAAAGATCAAATGCGTCTGCTAGCATGCTAAATGAGAGTAAAGTAAGTAATTTAAAAGGGGGAACCTCACAAAAAGAGAAGGGAGAACAGTAGATTAGATAAAGTGTTAGAGGCAAGAACAGAGGAAGGAAAGGGAATTACTGGAGAATAAAATGGACCAAATTATATTATATGTGTATATGAATATGTCACAATGAAACACACTTTGATATAATATTAAGATGTCCTAATAAAAAGATATTTAGTTCACAATAAAAATCAAGAACATTAAATTGTATAACATAAACAAATTTATATAATTCCACAAGTGCAAGAATGGTTCAATGTATGGAAAATAATAAATACAATTTAATACACAAATAAAATGGATAGAAATCATATGAACAAATCAATAGGTGGCAGAAAAATATTTAGACAAAATTCAACCCTATATCATGATAAATACTAAAATAAATATTTGTAGAGCGTTACAAGTCTTGGGCATATTAGTCTAAGAACAGCCCTACAGATTCAATATTTTGTCTTCCCTGATGATTTCAAGTCTTGTGGCAACAGCAGGGCAATGAACAAGCTCCTTTAGGATTTTGATCATAGTTGTAGAAGGGAAACGACATGTAGAAACAATTCTCACATTAGGGAGTGACTTTGCATCACTTGACAGCAAGCAGCCATGCTCTTCTGAAAGGTGACTGGGAAGCAGATGACCTCACAAAAGATAGATGACTAAAAAATGTGCTAGCCTAATAAGCATTGGCTTGGCTGCATGAAAGACAGGTTGCAGGGAAGAAAAGCTCTCTGGCCAATGGCAAACAATGGGGCACTCCCACCAAGATGCTCAAATATTGTAAGTGACTCTTAGTATGCCTGTTTCATGAAGCATTGGTGGCCAGAGCCTCATATGATAGGGCAGGCAGCCCAAAGGAGGTTACCTGCACAACAGTAGCACAGGACCCTCACTCTCATCGTAAGGCTACATGGCAGCTCTAACATGAGCAGACACACTCACACACTGGGCTATTACAGACATATGTTTGCACAAGGGCCATACAGAAGTCAACCATAAGTGACCTTCAAATGCTCGGAACAATGTATGTTACCCACATACCCATGGACAATGACAAGACAACACAACATGCAGCCCACATGGGGGAAGAATGTGCTGATTTGAATTGCACATTGACATTTTCTTATAACCTACCTTCAGCAGTAGTACTTTCATGAATGAATGGCCCACTAATACAAGCAGCTAAATATAGAAGTTGGATTCATGCTGATGTGGACAAAGCAACATTGAACAGCCATAAGGATCCTCAATGAAGCTGATAGCAGCACATGTCCCAGCACCTTCCAATGTCAACAAAAGAACCTTGTGGAATGAATCTGACCTAACTTTCCTATGTACATATATGAATACACCACATTGAATCTCACCACCATGTGTACCCATAAGACACTAAATAAAAAAATACATAAAATTAAAAGAAAATGACAGAAAGATCATAAGCTAACAGGAAGGGAACAGAGGGTGTGAGGACAAAAGGGAAAAGAGAAGTACTGGGGGCTGAATTTGAGCAAATTACATTCCATGCTTCTATAATTATGTCAAAATGAATCCTGTTGTTTTAAATAACTGAAAAGAACCAATAACAAGTTAAAAAAGGAGAAAAGTAATATGTGACACTGCCTAGATTCAACAGAGGATGCTTAACAAGGACATCTGCACCCCACAAGTGGGAACACAGGATAAACTTCTATTTCACTGCCACAGAACCTGCCCCAGGGGACCTACAGTTTATTAGACATGGGGATGGAAAATAGGTTCTCATTGGTGTATTTTCCAAGACAAGGGGAATACAAGATTTAGATAAAGAAAAAAATACTAGTCAAAGGTCTTCAACCACTACAAAAGTTACCTTCACATATTATTCACCACTGGAATAAGAAAAATGTTATTATTAACCTGGGGATGGGCCACATGCCAATACTATTCTCATCAGAATGATCAGATTGCTTATGTACTATTCAAAAGTGAACATTTTCCTGTATTAATACCTGTTAAAATATCTTACATTTTATTCTTAGAACTATTCCAATTGCAGAATGAACAAATTGTGCTGAGGTACAAAATAGAAAAGTTTGCAAGATGTTCAGTGAGCCAGTTCTATACTTCACTGGATTCCTGTGGCACTTGCAACTGGCCACTTTGGTATAATATAAGAAAATGTTAAGGGGGAGCAACACTCAACTCATGGACATAGGTGACCATCTGCCCCAAGAATTTGAATACATATTCTTCTTGTAAATACACCAAACATTTTTTTATCCCTAGGTTCTGAAACAATTGAGATGCTAAACCTTTGCTAGGGTAAACTGTGTGGATGACTTGGGGTGGCTAAGTGAAACAAATGAGGAAATGGAAAAAAGATTCCTTCCTTTATACAGAGATACACAGGCTGTAACACCTCACTATCCCCTGTAAATGCAAGTTGGTCTCCTGCCAATCAATTTAATTTAACCATTGAACTCAAAGATTCACCAGTTTTTAGAAGTGAAAATTCAAACAACATGATCAAGACCCTATTCTTCCTCATGAGGATGATTACGGGAAAATGGTAACACTAACAGATGGCCATGCATGCCTAACAACTAGATTGCTTAGTGACTTTGGGGAGACCTTAAAGATTAGGATGCATATTTTCCATTTTAATTGTGACCGCTATTAATTGTGACCTGCTAAGTACTTGACATAGAGCGACTCAAACTTACTGGTAACTATATTTATTTCTCAAGAAGAAAGTATTAACTTTGAGATCCAGACTGAAGCTTCTGCTAAACATGCTGCTATTGCCTTGAATAATAATCATGAAGGCAGATTTTTGCTTAATAAAGAAACTGCATGAATGTAGAAGCTGGAGCTTCAGAGTAGAATGGTGCTGCATATGGTGACTACAACACACAGAGATAAATGCCCTCATTAAAACAGAATGATGTGTAGAGATCCCTGATGGATTTGGCTCTACACAAGTGCAAGCCCATATTACAGCTATAGGTATAACTAGTATTGATCTTCTTTCTCTTTGATTTCAATCACTTCATACTCCAGAGACATATGTTGTATTTAGTCCATTTGTTCATATAGCAAGACTTATCTGTATTTCTGCTGAGGGACTGAGCTACAATGCACATCCTGTTGAGCTTCCCAGGGCCATTGTGGAACAGGGTTCACTGTGGAAAGGATGTGTGTCACTTGTCTACCGAGTCACACTGGGCAAAACACCATGAGATATGGAAATGTGGCATGGTAAAGCATGTGGAGGGACCCATGTGATATCTGTTCTACCTATTGCCACTGATCTCTCTTGGAGCAGTCACTGATCTCTTGTCAGCCTCCTCTAAGAAGTCCTGTATCTCACACTGATTACAGGCAGTTTCTTTGGCTTTTCAGAAGCCAGCTGCTTTAGCCCACTGCTTTCACACACCAGGCAGTGAACATGACAATGGTTATCTCTTAATCCTTCTCTTTATTGCTATATTGTGTCAGGGGTTTTCAGAGTAGTGATTCATTATTACATCTCAGTCAAAAATAGTTTTCCAAGATAATGGAGAAGCCCCATAGCTTGCAGTTCATGCAGAGGTTGGGGCACTAGGTGTATTTCAACAAGGAAGAAAGAATGAGGAGGATGCAACGTTTGTAGATAGAATCTAAATAAAAACAAAGTACACTAAAACACAATCTGTTTTTGTCATCATCAACTGGCTTTTCTAAGAAACACCATTGATAACACAGAAGTCTAATTTTTCAATGATTGTTACAATGATCATCACCTGGGGCAGGTCACACCTTGTCCCCTATTGTGATTCACCATTGGATTCAGCATTTTGAGGCTCAGCATCTTCCAAGAAGTAATTCCATATGTCTAAGGGCCTGAGATCTCTACTGTATCTCTCAGATGTGGTAGCAGATGAGGAAAGGGACAAAGAGTGAAGCTGTTCCATGGACCAGATCTGGATATCATGTTGTCCCCTACCCCACATCTCTTAGGCATGAACTAACCACAAGGCCACACCCCTGATAATTATGGTCTTCTTGTGTGTCTAGGAGGAAAGGGAAATTGCATAGGTGAAAAGCTTTCTAGAATCTATTTCTATTATCTGTAGTATCTACAACACTCACTATTTTGGAAACTGATGACCTCTGTGAACACATACTACATTGCATTTCTATTGATGCCCATAGCGGGAACCTGTAAACACATTTGCTACAAAGACCATTCTCAGGTGATTGCCAGCCTTTCCCTTTATTCTATGGAAAGCAGTTGAATTCTGGTGTCACTTCTATCTCCATGAGATGCAACATTTGCCAAAATCCATACACATGTGTTATAAGTGGAGGCAGAATTGTACTTTTCAGCCTTGGCAATGTCATTGTCTCTCCCCCACCCCAGATGATCTCTCCTCTTACAGCAGACTGCTTCTAACACTGTGTTGGAAGGGAGGAGGAACAACCTCTCCACAGTCTTTCCCATACTCTTCATTCCTAAGCTATAAGCAATGAGAAGCAGGGCTCCAGATGAACAGATGGTACTGGGGTGTTTAAAACTCTTTTTTGTTTCATATATTAGGAACAAGATGGATCCAAAATGTTTGACTTACTATTAATTGTTCAATATAACAACTTGTCTTTGTGCCTACTGCCTTATTCATACTTTTCCTAATGGTAGCATAAAGTTCTAGTACCATTTGGAATACAACCTACAGTTGGGAGCCCATTGAGACCTGTAAATAGACTTCATGCATCTTTTCCATCAATAAAGTTCTACCAAGATTCAGCTGTTAAGAGCATTCTCCCAGCTCTGCATGAGGACGTCTCTCTGGGTGAGGGGGAAGCCTTATCATCATGATATATTTTATTCCATAGTATAATTCATAACTATCTCTTTGAAAATGATTCCAGATTCATAGGAACATTGCAATGATATATGTATATATTAAGAGAGCAACTTGACAACCCTATCCAATTCCACTTATTATTGACATCTTCCTCCTTTTGTTTAGTAATACAAGCTTCTTTTTAACTCCCATTCTACATAGACTCAGAGCAAGGGTAACCATTTGTGTCATATCCAGAAAACACATATGCAAGCCATGAAAATCAAATGACAACCAGAATTCCCACACTAGTCCCAGGTTATGGTAGGACCATGTGTAAATACAGAATCAAAGCAAGAATGCAATATCCTATATTGAATAGGCTTTAGAGGCTAGGAACTTGTGGATTCATCACAGGCTGATGAGAGGTCCAAGTATTGGTCCCAAAATTTTTCCTCCAGCATTTAAGTAAGAGTCACTTCCAGGGGCTGAAGTGGTGGTTTAGCTGTTAGAGTGCTTGCCTGGCATGCACAAGGACCCAGGTTCAAACCCCAGCACCACATATACAACCAGGTATCACAGAAACAAAAACCCAGATGAATCAATAAATAAAATGGATTCTCTCTTTCTCTTCCTCTCTCTTAAAAAAAACAGGGTTATTTCCATGTTAAGATCCTATTTCAATGCTAATTTCCTTTTTAGTACAATTTGAGCCAAATAGATGTACATAAGGCTGTCTTCCAATGCATCTCTTCTACCAGAGGGATTGATCTTAACTAAGTGATTAATACAAAATGGCCTTGCAGAGTTGAAGCCCAGGCCCTGATAGCTCTTCTTTTTTTATTATTTTATTTTTTATTGAGAAATTTATCTGTTGCACAATCACATGTTTTTAATTAAAAAATATATGAATATAGATTCTGAAGATTAGATTTACCCCCAAGAGTGCCCCCCCAATTACCCACCCTTATCCTCCTCTCCCCTTCCCAAAACATTTCTAAAAATGTATTAGGTTGTATAACATTACAACTTATCCGGTTTTAACACGTGATAATAGACATCCTTTCTCAATGGCCAGGGTCTAATTCCACTTCCAGCTCTTCTCAAACCATTCAGTAGGTTGCTAGTCCTGGCGTGAGGAAAAAGAAATTGAATATAAACTGGCCCCATGCTGTGAACCAGAGACTTGAGTGCAGCAAACCCCAAACATCAAGGCAAATTGGAAAACATGAATGTTTTATTCCCCTGCAAAATCAAGAGTCATTTAAAATTATGAAAATACACTGATAATGGCATATTTAGCTGAGTGAGTAAAGAACAACAATTTGGCCACCATAAACTGCTGATTGAAGCTTTTCATAAAATAATTTCTGTGGGAACTACAAGGAAAAGAAAGCCAAATCTTATCAGGGTATATGAGATGGATCATGAAGCTCATGTCCTAAGACTGACTTACAGTCTCTGATACCATTTACTTTGCTTAACTTCATTTTTTTCTCTTGCTAACCAGAAAGAACTATCATCCCTAAAGGTCCTTTGCAATGAAGGACATAATATAAAGTGTTAATGTGGGAAATCAATTATTCTGATAGCACAAGGGAAGTAAGGCACATGTTCACATCTGGTTGTGAATTTCAACTTTCATCTTTTTGGGTCTGCAGCTTCAATAATTATTCCACTTGTGCCCTGAATCTCCTTTCTCCTTTCTCCTTTTCTGCCAAAGTTTTTGGCTCTGAACTAAGGTTTTCTCCAATATGTGTCTGGACTTCAATTTCCTCTCCTCTTATTTCTCCAAAGATTTCATTTTATATACTCTTCATCTATCAGGAAATCTTCACTTGTAACCTAATGATGGGAATTTATTGTTCTGCTACACTATTGATTTGAAAGTTTTGTGCTTTTGTTGTTGTCAAATATCATTTGCTACTTTTGGAGTTGTCAGAAGTGTATGAACAGAGATTAACCTCAGGCAACAATGTTCTTGAAGCAAATCTCCAGTTATGTACTTTAAATTTTCCTTTTTATTATGGTCACTTGCTTTGATTGACAGATAACTATACTGATCATAATGTTGTGGAGGCAAAGGCCAATTTTTTTCCTTTTAAGCAAATATCACTCCCTTGAATTCTCCTTTTGCCTTTGGCTTCAATACACAGAAACTCTAACCTTGCTAAAGTTTTGCAATGAGAGAGAAAAATATTTCTATGGAGGACTATTGTAGTCACAGAAGGAAAAGAGTTTCATTTTATTTTACTTGCAGAAGGAAATTAGTCCAGCTCTTTAAATGTATTATATAATTTTTCTCTATGGAGCACACTAGTTGAATGTTCTGATGCCCTCCCAATTCAATAAGGATTTGAGGTCTGAATATAACTTTTCCTTTTTAAATTTTTTTTTATTCGATAAACATGGTCTTACAATTAGGAGGGGTTCATCATCAAACAATTAAGAACAGCAGTGTAATGACAGAGCAAGCCAATACTGGTGCCAGACCATGGTTTCCCCCCTTTGGATTCCCCATGATTCCATGTTTCACTTTACTTAAGCCCCAAGTTAATTGGATTTCTCGTGAAAGTTGGAGGTTCCCCTCAGATTAGATTCACCCATACTACCTCCCTCTGGTCACCTTGATGTCCTTCCTATTCCCTTCTCCCCTCCCTACCAACCTTCCTAGGTGCCCCAGGAATCTTAGCACAGTTCCCCATGATCACGTAAGAATTCATACATGTTGAGGTAATTGTTAGGTTAGCCATCTAAAAATCTGTTTCTGCTTATATTCTAGCTTCCACAAATAAGAGAAAAAATTCAGCCCTTGAGTCTCAGAGTTTGGGATACTTCACTTAGCAAAATTTTTTCCATCTCCATCCATTTGGCTGCAAACATCATAATATCATTTTCTCTAATAATCGAGAAGTATTCCATTATATATATGTACCACAGTTTTTGGATCCATTCATCAAGTGAGGGGCATCTGGGTTGGTTCCATAATTTAGCTATAGTAAATTGGGCTGCTATAAACATTGATGAAGCTGTTTATCTATACTAAGCCAATTCTAGCTCTTTGGGGAAGATACTCAGTAGTGGGATAGCTGGGTCAAAGGCAGTTTCAGCCCTAATTTCCTG
>PVKS010047525.1:0-12794 GCA_004027875.1 Aplodontia rufa | reverse complement strand
TGCCACACATCACTCTGTGAACTTTAATGTGAGGTGGGAATGGAACACTCTCATAGGACTAACTAGATGCCGATTGTGGTGGCAAGGGGGCCATCACATTTATCCATCTCAGTGCTCCTATGCTGATCTCACAGGTTCCCTCACCTACAGGACTCTTCCTGCATGCAATGTGAAAGAACATAATGCTCACCAAATCTCTCCCTTTCATCTGTGAAGGTGTTACATAGCCCTCATAAGCAGCTTTGAATTTGCTCCACAATGCTGGCACATTGTCTCTTGCTCCCATTCTCCATGGTGTCCTGAAGAAGTGGGAAAGTGATGCTAATCCTCAGGTATCCATGAGTTTCTAAACCCATGGGAACTTGGTACTCAGACACAGGTAAGAAAGAACCCTGAGAAAACCTGGGATACTGGCACTCATCCACAGGTCAACCATGGTCCCCTGGCAAAGAAGGGTAGGTGCCATACATCCTGAAATGTGATTGGTTCCAGAGCGGGTGTGCCTGAGTGGCGATCCTCCACAGGTCCTTCACGTACTCAGCAAGAGTCAGATAGGTTCCCAGGCACAAAAATCTCTGAAGGTGAGAATGTCTCTCCACTGAAGCTCATGGGGATACCCAATGGTTTAGGGAAAGGAGAGCTGTCCACAAGAGCTGTCCAAGAATCCTCAGAAGTGTTATAAAATTGGACCCTCACCAAAGGCCTCATGTTGGCCCAGAGCACTGGTGGGACAGGCACTCTCTGTCGCATCTCTGTATTTATCAGCTTGCTGGAAAATGGGCTGACCAGGAAAGCAAAGGTCTGATGAATGCTCCATTGAACTGGGCCACCAGCCACAATTGGCCAGGGATTATGATGAAAGACAATGGGGAAATCACGAAGGACTCAGTGTCAATGAAGAGAGCTAGTGAACTGAGCTCTCAAAGATGACTCAGAGGTTCAGTACACTGGGGGAAATGAAGCACTAACAGAAAAGACTTGAAGTCACTGTACACTGGTGGGAAAAAGGCGCTTCCCACAATGCACAGGAAACCCTGAGCACTGGTGCAAAGTGGTGCTCCCCACACTTCTCAACGGAAACATATCTGTTGGGAAAGGGGCTCTCAGCAACAATATTCAGAGGATACTGAGCATGAGTGCTAAAGGCCCAGCACCCAGAATAGCAGAAGACACTGAGCCCTATTGGGAAAGGGGTGCTCTCCCACAGGTTTCAGTGCAAACCAAGCAATGATGGAAAGTGGCCCACCCACAGGCCATTTGGCCTTGGGTGAACTGGTGGAAAGCAACGATTACACACAAGAGCCCACCTTGCACAGCATACTCATGGTCCTCTGGGGTTTCTGATTGAGTACCATAGTCACAAGAGTTCCCAGATTTCTGTGCCTCCTGTGAGCTCCCTTTCCACCAGTGATCCTCATTCTCTGTAAACTGGACCCTCTCAAAAATCCGACAACTGTTGGGAGAGGTGTGCTCAGCCACGGTTCTCAGAGGAAGTACAGCATTGGTGGCAAAGTCATGCTCACCCACTAGACTCCCAGAAGCACACAAGAGTTGTCAAAGTGCTGCTCCTCCCATGAGCTCTGAGGATTTTGGTCGCTGATGGTCAAGGAGAAGCACACACCCACAGAACTCTGCTCTCTTACAAAGCAGTCCTCCACCACAAGACTCAAAGGAGACAAATTCTTGTTGAGAAGGGGCCCACTATGAATGAAAATCAAAGGACACTGAACACTGCTGGAAAAGGGGTGCTCTCTCACAAGACTCTCAATCTAATGATTGATGCTGAAATTGAGCATCAAACAGAAAATACAGAGAGTGAGGGCCAGTGGTGGAAAGAGAGCTCACACAGAGGAGGCACAAAAATCTGCAAACTCTTGGGACTAGGGTACTCAGCCAGAAACCCCAGAGGACCATGAGTATATCGTGCAAGGGGTGCTCACCCACCACACTCACAGGAAACACACAAGACCATTGAGAAAGTACTGCTCTCCCCACCCAAGATTGGGAGCCTGAGATGGGGGACCTGAGATGGGGGAAGGATGATCACGTACATGTCTCATGGAAACAGACATGGTTGGGACAGGGGCCTCAGCAACAGGACTCAAAGGAGACTGAGGACTGGTGGTGAAGGACCCAACATCCACCATAATAAGAGGAGGCAGAGTACCAATGGGAAAGGGGCACTCATCCATAGAACTCAGAGGAAGGGCACATCTAATGGTTTGAAAGTGGTGCTGCCCACAGGATTCAGAGTACATTGAGCACTGGTGGAAAGAGGTACTCACCCAAAGGACAAAGACAATTCTGAGAACTTCCAGAAAGGTGCACTCAAATGGGACAGACAGAAGCCTGAAAACTGCCAGGAGAGAGTGATCTCCTAGAGGTCTGAGAGGAACTTGAGCACTGGTGGGAAAGGTGGCACTGCCACTCCTCACTCTGTGGACTGCAATCCCAGGTGGGAATGGACACTCTCTCATAGGACTTACTAGAGTTTGACAGCAGTGGCAAGGGACCATCACATTTATCCATCTCAGTCTCCCACACTACTCTCACACGTTGCCTCACCTGCATGACTCTGCATTCCTGCAACATGAAAGGAACATGATGCTCACCCGAATGTCTTCCTTTCATCTGAGTCTGACACAGCCCTCATTGGCAGCTTTGAAATTGCTCCACAATGCTGCCACATTGTCACTTACTCTCATTTTACCACTGCATCCTGAAGAAGTGGAGAATTGATGCTAAACCTCAGGTATTCCTGAGTATTTATACCCATGGGAACAATGTACTCAGACTCAGGTAAGAAAGAACCCAGAGAAAAGTTGGGGTACTGGGACTCATCCACTGGTCTCCCATGGTCCCCTGCAATGGAAGGTAGATGACAAACATCCCTAACTGAGATTAGGTCCAGAGTGTTTGTGCCTGAGTGGAGCTCCTACAGGGATCCTTAAAGTCCTCAGCAAGGGTAGGTAGGTTCCCAGGCACAAAAATCTCTGAAGGTGAGAGTGTCTCTCCACCAAAGCACACAGGGATACCCCGTGCTTTGGGGAAAGGAGAGCTCTCCACAGAAGCTGTCCAAGAGTCCTCAGGAGTGTTGAATAATGAACACTCACCAAAGGCCTCAGGTCTCCCCAGAGCACTGCTGGGACAGGCACACTCTGTCACATCACTGTAGTTCTCAGCTTGCTAGAAAATGGGCTCACTGAGAAAACATAGGTCTGCTGAATGCTCCTTTGATGTGGACCATCAGCTACAATTGGCCTGGGACTGTGATACAAGTCAATGTTGCATTCACCGAAAGACAAACAAAGCCAGCTAGTGAAATGAGCTCTCAATGACGACTCAGAGGGTATGGTGCACTGCGGGGGGAAAAAGCAGTGTCACAAAAGATGTGAATTCATGGAACACTGTTGGGAAAGGGCTGCTTTCCCACAATGCACAGGGAATCCTGACCAGTGGTGCAACACTGGTGCTTCCCACACCTCTCAATGGAAACAGCTATCTGTTGATAAAGGGCTCTCAACAACAGTACTCAGAGGATACTGAGCACTAGTGCTTAAGGCCCAGCACCCACAACTGAGGGAACACACTGTTTCCTTGTGGGAAAGGGGTGCTCTCCCACAGGTTTCAGGGCATACCAAGAAATGGTAGAAAGTGACATTGACGCACAGGTCACATGGCCTTGGATCCAATGATGGAAAGTAGCAATCACACACAAGAGCCTCAGAAATCCAACAACTGTTGGGAGAGGTGTGCTCAGCCATGGTTCTCAGAGGATATTCAGTATTGGTGGCAAAGTCATGCTTATCCGCTGGACTCAGAAGCATATGAGAGTTGGCAAAGTGCTGCTCCTCCCCTGGACACTGAGGACCTTCAGTGCTTATGGACCAGGAGCAAGCACTGACCCATATATCTCCATGATATCACACATTTCTTAGAATTCATTGCTCACAAACAGTTCAGGGGAAATGAAGTACTTTTCGCAGCACTCTCCCTGCACAGGTTTCAGAGGACACTGAAAACTCCTGGGTTTTTGGTACTCCTCCAGCAGACTGTGAGTACAAGAGCAGTGTAGGAGTGTGGCATCTAGCACAAGATAGAGAAGTGAGGGATCAGAGGTGGGAATGAGGCCTCACACATAGGATGCACAATTATCTGAGATCTGATTTGACTGAAGTTGTCAGGCTGAGAAATCTGAGTACCTTGAGCTGTGGTGGGTTCAATACAGTCACCAATGGTGGTAGAAAACACTGATTAGTGGTGTGAGAGAGGCACTCACCCTGTGGACTGAAGGAAAACAGACTATTCATGGAAAATGTGTGCTCTCCCTCAGGACTCACAGTACACTGTGAGGACTCACAGTACACAGTACACTGTGCACAGTTGGGATGTGTGTGTTTAATTGTCCTAGAGTAAGCAGGAAATGCATGGGAAACAGATGCTCCCCCACTGGTTTCATAGGATCCCAAGCTTATGCGGGTACGAGGCACTTACCCAGAGCTCTCAGAAGATCCTGAGCACTTGAGGGAAAGCCGTGCTCACTCAACACAGTCACAGATTCCTGAGCACTGACTGAATGGATGTTCACACAAACACCTCAAAGGTGTCTGAGCTGTTATGGTACAGGTACATTCAGCCACATTATGCAAAGGACACTGAGCATAGTTTGTAAACATCTAATCACATACAAAATTTAGATGCACCTGAGCACTGGGGGGAAAGGGGCACTCACCCACAGGAGTCACAGGAAATTGACAGCAGGTGGGAAGGTAGTAATTTCCTGGGACTTTGAGGATCTGAACATTGATGGGAATGGGGTGCTCATCAGAGGAAACAGAGCTCTGTTGGGAGAAGGGATACTAACCCATTATCACTCAGAGGAAAGTGGGTAGGAAAATGGCCCTCAACAATGGACTACAAGGGCCCTGAGTACTAGTGGAAAAGGGGAGTTCACCCACAGGACTCAAGGAATATGTGGCCACTCTGTGGGAAAGGGACGCTCACCAAAAGGATTCAGAGAAACTCACAGAGCGTGGGAAAGGAATGTAACCCACCAAAGTGAGAGGACCCCAAGCATTGTTGGGAAAGGGGTATTCACCCACAGGAATCAGAAGAAACCAAAAAGGAGTGGAAAAATACATGTTCATCCACCAGACCAGGATGACCAGCACTAGTGGGAAAGATATTCTTACATACAGGACTCATGGGGCTTAGCTTGGTGGACAGGGGCACTCACCCACAACTCAATATGTGTCCTTAGCACTTGTGTGAATGTGGCACTCTCCTGCAATTCTTGTGGCTTCAAGAACTGAAGATTCGCCCCCATGAATATCTTGGAGGGTGTTCATTGCCCATGGAAAATGGGCACTTAGAGCGTCCCTGTGCCCTCGATAGACTGGGATCATCTCAGGCAGTGTGCTGAGGTCCTGCTCACTCTCACTCCTTAGGAACCAGGGCAATTGGGCATCTCCTTCTGATGTCACAATGGGATTGGGGGAGGGGCACTAACAGCTGCTGAGGCCACATAGGGCTTGTGAGAGGGTGTGGGGTCGTCATGGACCTGACTGGGCCTCCTAGTTTGAACCTTCCCAGGAGTTAATGACTTCTGTCACCTCTGTCATGATTCAGAGGCCTGAAAGTTCCCTCAGCACAGGTCACACCCTGAATAAAATGGGCATACTAGCACACATCCAGAGGCCACATGATCCTCAGCATAGGTGCATAAGTGCCAATTATCTATAACCTCACAGAGTCCAGAATACAGGTGTGTGAGTAGGGATCGTTGACAGGTCTCAATGCCCTCAGCACTGGTGGGAAAGGGTACCAGACTCAAAGTCTCTGTGATTCTAGTAACTGAAGTGAAAAAGTCACTCAGCAAATGTATACATAGCCACTTGATTGTTTTGGGAACATTAAACAACCCAATTACAAAGGGTCCTCAGTTGTTGAAACATGGACACTCACCCAAGACTCAGAGTGACCTAGAGCACTTGTGGGAGAGGCACTCTTTACCACATGTGAGTTTCGGTGAGCTTGGTGGAGAATATGCTCACTTGCAAGACCCAAAGAAACCCTAATGCCCTCAGGCATGCACTCCCAAGGACTGGCCACACAGCAAAGAAGTTACCATGCAAAGACTCATAGGAACAAAGCCTGGTAGAGGAGTCTGATCTCTGGTTGGAAAGGGGTGCTTGCCCACAGGATTCTAGGAGACTGAAAATGTTGGGATCAGAGACTCACCCACAGCTCTGAGAGGACCCTGAATGCAGTGGGAAAGGTGTGCTCATGTACAGGACTCACAGTGGCTGAACTTGGTGGACAAGGGCCCTCACCCTCAGGTCAACATGTGTCCTCAGCACTTGTATGAATTTGGCACTCTCCCACAATTCTCATGTTCCAAGAACTGGTTGAAGTTTTGCCTGCATGTATATCTGGGAGGGTGTTCATTGCTCATGGGAAATGGGCACTCAGGGTGTCTCTGTGCCCTGGTTGGACTGGAAGCATCTTCAGGCAGTGTGCTGAGGTCCTGCTCACTCTCATTCCTCAGGATCCAGGGCAGTTGGGCATCTCCTGGTGATGTTACAATGGGCTTGTGAGAGAGAGTGTGTGTGGGGGGGTCATCATGGACCTGACTGGGCCTCCCAGTCTGAACCTTCCCATGAGCTCCTGTCAGGAAAGCCAGGTCCACATTCACTCTTTAAAGTGTGGGAAGAAAGTCCAACCATAGGCCAGGGATCTGTAGAAGTCCCTTGGGTTCCTCAGCCAGGGGCACCAGGTGACCACAGGCAGAGCCTGCCCCTCCTTCACAGGCCTGCCTCAGTGTCCCCACAGAGAAGGGTATGTCTTTATTACCACCTTGCCTCACCCCACAGACTTCCCAAGAGGGCTATGAAGTAAGAGGAGAGCTGAGTTTTCTGGGCCCCTGGGAACAGAAGGTGACTGTGATCAGGTTGCAGGAACAGAACCACTACCTACTGAGTGGTGCCTGAGTGCAGAAGGACCCAGTGTGGTTTCTACTCCTGCACTTCACTCTTCCTCCCCTCAGAGTTTGTGGGATTTCAGCAGAATTGCAAGGAGCCTGGCAATGATTCAGAGGGCTCAAATATCAGAACCTCATAAAAATGTTCTAAGGACCAAATTAATGATGTTTTCAGTAAAAGCCATGTCACAGGGGTAGCCTTGTGGCCTGGCTTGGGGACTCCTCTCAGCTTTGGCACATCCTGCTCTGAGCCATTCCTGAGTCCCTCTCCCCTTCAGCTCCTCTCCTTTATCAGGATAGGGAAAGGTACTGGGGACACCAAAGTGTTTCCACATTTAAAAAAACAGCAAGAATAAAATCATGACCATATCCCCAACACTGAGCACCATCCCTTGTTGAATGAATGAATGCTGAGCTCCAGTGGGGCAGAGGCAGGTACCAAACACCAGCATCACACATAGGAGTTTCCAGATTGAGCACACTTCCTTAGAGGTTAATGGCTTAACTTCACAAGAAAATTCCTTTCACTTCTCGAGTGCCTACTCCTACAGCAATTAATTACTCTTGCCAGCCTCTTTTCCACTTCTACTCTTTAGTTGTTCCCCTTTTCCAGAAGGAAGGATCATTCCCACTCATCCTCCACTGAAGAACACACTTGCCAATCAGATCCTGGTCCTTAGCTGCCCAGTGACTACCTGGACCACAGAGTTAGAAGTTAAAGGGCCAGCATTCACTTTCCACTTTTAACACTCCCAGGCAAGCCTTGCTCTTAGCTTGCTCCTTGGGATCCCATATGCACTAACCAGGAGAATCAAAAGGCAACAAGATGCCTCATTGTAACCATGAAGCCAACGCTAGAATTTAATTCACTTTCTTAAATTTGGACTATATTGTGATTAACTGACACTGGGCTATAGTCTTTTCCCCATCTGCCTGCCTCAGTTTGGCTTTGCATGACACTTATCTGCCTTAAACATACATGGCCAGCAGGCTTTGGCATCTGAGAATCCTGTGTTCAAATCCTAGTTCTAGTTATACTGTTTGTATTCTTTGGTAATAGATTTGGACCCCTCTTAGGAAATAGCATTCCATTGTACAGTTTCCTTAACACACTCTAGTCCCAATCCTAAAAATTCTAGGAGGAGGTAGCTACTGTAATTTTGTAGGTAAGGAAATCAAGGCTTAGAGTGTTTAGGTAACTTGCCTATGAATATAGATCAAAGCAAGGATTAGAACCAGAGCTCCAGCTCATCACCATCACATTATGTAATTCCAAATTCCATTACCATAATTATGATGCAATATGGAGACTGTGTTCCGTGTGGCCAGGCTCTCCTGCTCTCCTCCCCAAGTGTTCCAGACATCGTCTGACTTGCATGACCAGCAAGGCTCAAAACTGGCAACAGCCTCAGAAAGAGTAGACCTTGCCTTCTTTTGGTCTCCGGGTCCCTCAGTTTTCTCAAGTAAGAAAGAAAGCCTTGGACTACAGGCTCTAAACTATTTGTGAATAATTCAACAAACTATATTTATTTCTTTCCATCCAATGATACAGTGGATTATAGCCAATGACATCCCACTTCTGATAGGTGTGGTTTCTGTAACCTCTCTGGGCTTTATTTGCAGGATTCTGTGCACATCGGCCGTTTTCTTCAACCACAGAAATCCTCTTTCAGAACCATGGCCCTTTATTTCAACCAGACAGTGTGAATCAGTCCAGTCACCCAGGTGCCTCCTTGAGTAAGTTATAAATTCATCTTTTACTCACTTCCAGATACTCCCATAACTACTAGTAATAGTAATAGCTAACATTCCTAGCACCACACCTAATCTTCTTGCATTTACTTAACCACTAATTTAATTGTAACAATCCCATGAATCAACTGTTATTATTAAAACCAAGCAGTCCAAGGAGAAGAAATCAGCCTCCTAAGTTGTTTCAGCTTTTCTCTTGTTGAAGTGTCACAGCAGCTTCTGGCTGCTGGGCTGGGCATGTGCCAGGGCCCCTAGAATAAGACACAGAAGTGGGAGTCACTAAGTTCATAGGGAGAGAGAGAGACAGAAAAACTCCCTCCTAGGTCCTGTGCAAGAAGAGTCTGCCCAGCTGCTGCTGAGGCACTATGTCATTTCATTACTGACCACCAACAAGGGAGTGGCTATTCCTCTCTGGCCCCATATGAACCTGCAACCTGGAGAACATCCTAGACCTGTATCCTGCTACAATGGCATCTCTCTCCCTAGTGAGACTGAAATACCATTCTGTTCTGGAGTGTCAAGAAAAGAGGCTACTGCTTCAATCTTCTTGCCCTTCTATTCACCAAAAACCTTGGGAGCAAGATGCTTCTGGCCTCACCTCAGAGGGCTGCCTTGAGTCATTATTAGGAGATGTGGGGAGGGGTTTTATGGTGGAGAAGGTGGCTGTCCAGAAGTCATCAGAGGGAGCAAAAGGCCCCAAATAGGAGCTATCAACCTTGCTCTTGACCAGTTCTATTATTTTATAACTTGGGGGTGAATTTTCAAGCCCAGGTGATAGTAAAGGGGCCATGTGCCACCACCCATTACAGTTAGTCTCACTGAGGTTTACCTAAGGAGGCTGCAGGATGACCTGCCATTTACATTTACTCCCTCAAGATTGAATGCACATTGCCACTTTCCTTCTGGTTATCCAGTTCTCACAGTAACATTATTTTTGCAACAAGAATGGTCAGAAACTTTTCAAAAGTGACTGTTCAAGGGGATTGACTTTTTAATCTTTTCTTTCTTTCTTTAAAGAAATGGTTCGGAAATGTTTCCAAGTCATGCTGAGAGTTCTTGGATTTGGCCATGCTGTTTAATAGTCATAAATATGCATCTGGCTTAAGCAAGCAGAGGTGTGTGCCTCAGAAGTAGCACAGGTGTCAAACTTCTTTTCCTGTTGATTCACACCTCAGTTCCCAAACTGCTTTATCTGTCTTCTTGGAAACCATTGTCCTAGCTCTTTAAGCAACTATTTCTTGATTTTCTCTGTATTTATGGCTGAGGTTGATATCTATAGATATAAATTAACCAGAGTAAGTACCTATTTAAAGGAATCAAAGAGAAAATCTCAGTGAAGGAAGAAATTCTTCCTGGTGCCAGAAATCTCTTCTAAAGTTATTTGTTTTGTTCATTTGTATTTAGTTCAAATATTTGACATTCATAAGAATAAAATCAAAGACCTTCAAGAATGTCCAAATGTAAAAAATCATTCTAATATATTTTCCCTTGCAAAAAATCAATAAATGATTGAATATTCAAACACCATCTTTAGATTTTTCCTCTAACACAGCATACTCCAATTCTTTTTATTTATTTTTTTAAGAGAGAGGGACTTTGGATGACCAGTTTGTATTAAACCAGCTACCTTGCAACTGATAGAAGGCAAATTCGGTCCAACACTTCAGCATTTGGGAGTAGTCATAGACTTTCTCAACATGTCTGCTAAAGTGAAGGAAGTAAAGTCAAAATTCAGTGAATGGGATGTCATAAAGCTAAAAAGCTTTTGTACCGCTAAGGAAATGATCAAAATAGTCAAGATACTTCCTACAGAAATGAATTTGCTAGTTTCACGTAAAGACAGAACATGATTCCCTGAATCATCAGTGATCACAACATTCATTCCCACAAGTTTTGAGGCTATAGTCAGACTTAGAATGTCTGAAGTGTATTCCAAAAAAAAGAAAAGAAAAGAAACAAAAACAAAAAACAAAAAATAAAACCTAATCGGCATTCAGAGAAAAGAAGTTTAATAGTCAAATAAGATTGGAACTTCTAGCTCCTGTGGGAAAAACTCTGGATCAGGAAACAAGAAGTCCAAGTTCAAATCCCTGCTTTGCCATTTCTTGGCCAAATAACCTTGAAATGTCACTTTATATCTTTTGATTCTCAGCATTTAAAATCAAAATGTATAAATACCAACCACTAATCAAGTTACATGATGTATATGAAATCTTTGAAAATATACAATAGAGTAAACCCACATGAACAATGTAATGAGAATTCACTGTGAGACCTTAAATGTGTATCCATTGCTTTGGACTGAATTTTGCATATCCCCCTCAAACGTATACATGGAAGTTCTATCCCACTGTGACTGTATTTAGAGATGTGGCTTATAGAAGATAATTCAGGTTAAATGAGGTCACAAGGGTAAGCTCCTAGTTTAATAGAGAAAATGAGAAAGGTCTCTTTCTCCCTGAAAGCACACACACACACACAGAGAGAGAGAGAGAGAGAGAGAGAGAGAGAGAGAGAGACAGAGAGAGAGAGATAGGCCGTGTGAGGACATAATAAGAAGGCAATTGTCTGCCAGCTAGAAAGCAAGCCCTCACCAGTACCTGACTGTGGGGGCACCTTGGTCTTGAACTTTCCAGAACCATGAGAAAATAAATTTCTGCTTTTTAAGCCACCTTGTCTATGGTGTTTTATTATGGCAGTCTCAGCAGAAAAAGGCTAGGTCCATATTTATTAATATTATTTTCCAAGCTTCTAGTTATATATTTACATTTGGTGTCAGGTGTCCAGAAACAAAAGCTGGCATCAACAGGAGAAGGAACCCACTCTTCTCTCTTATGAGAAAACAATTTTCTGTGGGAGCAAAATTGGATTTTTGAGACTTAGGGTGGATGTTAAAATATTTAGAATTAAAAACCAGAAAGTGATCTTTCCTGACACGGGTGACCCTATGTGGAACTCAGTGCCAGATTTCTAAGATGCTGAGTGTAACTGGAAAGAAGACTGGTGACACCAGGAGAAAATTAACACCTCTGGCAACAGAGTTGAGGAAACAGTCATTTTTGTCTAAATGCCAGTTCAAGAAAAATCAAAACCAATACACTTTATACTTTAATTCTAAGTGAAAATAACTATCAAAACTCACATTAAAGATTACATTCCTACCAACTTCTAGTGTTTATAGAATGGTATGATAACTACAGTTGACAACAAATAATTGAATATTTCAAAATAGTAGAAAGAATTTTAGATGTCAGAGGTGATAGATATGCCTGTTACATTACACAGTTATATAAAGGCATTAAATTATAGCACTGCATCCTTTAAATACGTGCAATTACTATATGTTAACTAAAAATAAGAATGCATTTTTAAAAATTAAATTCCTATACCTCAAATTTTTCTATTTTACTGAACAAAAAATTGTGACAACTACTCAGCTCCTTCACTCATTCTTTGAAAAGCAGGCTGGAAGCTCTTTTACCTTGGAGAGTTGGCCTAGCATGGTAGCCTGCTTATTAATTTTCTTCATTCTCCCTTAAAATTTTAGCTTTATTTCATCTCCAGCTGTCTACAGTAGCACAAGGTGAATGCTATTTTCATGGTGGTCTTCACGAGGAAGGGCTCTAGGGAAGGAAGCGTGTTGGCATCTTTGTGGGTGACTGGAACAGTAGCTTAAGAGGGTATATGAAGTGTTGCTATGAAGGTTATTGCCTTTTTTTTAAAGAGAGAGGGACAGTGAGAGAGACAGAGAAAGAGAGAAACAACTTTATTTAGTTTTTCACATGGCCTTAGTTGCTGCAACACTCAGTTGTGTACGTGGCACTGGGGTTTGAACCCGGGTCCTCAAGCTTGCCAGGCAAGCACCGAAACCACTGAGCCACCACTCCAGCCCCGGATATTGCCTCTTAATCCAAGAAATTTATTATTTAATTCATTTATTGATTCATTCAAAGGCAAGGTTCTCATTAATTTCTTGGTTCATTCTTTCATTGGGCCAACTTGTCAGTTCATTTGTTGATTCATTAATCCATTTGGATTTTTTTCAACAAGTATTTACTATTTA
>PVKS010047524.1:0-12796 GCA_004027875.1 Aplodontia rufa | reverse complement strand
GTCTCAGCCTCCTGAGTAGCTGGGATTATAGGTTGTATTGCTGCTCTCAGCACTTTGCCTTTTAGCTTTGAGTTTGTGTGCCACCAAAAGTAATCAAACATCTAGCTAATGATGATTCCCTCATTCTTCCTGGAAAGGCCTATTTTTTCAGTGTAGCAGTTGGGAAAAGTCGATATTTTAAGAGTTACCAAATGAAATCTTTCAAAAGGTGGTCATGGAAAAATAACTTGGAAAATTATTGTTTTAGAAGCTCTTTTAAAGGTATCTTGAATTATTTTGTGTTTTATTGTCTCACTTTTAGTGTTTTTTTTTAACACTTGTCTAAATAAAAGAAGGTTGGGAAAATTGTTTTAATAATGAATTAAGTCTTCAAAAGTTTCTCTACAGGATTAGAATGTACTTTATATGATATTTGGTGAAGTATTAATCCAGGATTTGCTATTTTGTGTGAATTATTTGAATAACTGTAGTATCTAAAAGTTGTTAACCTGCATTTGGAAATCGGGTGAGCTAAAGTTTTTATGATTAGATGACCTCTATTTGGGGCACAAGCCATTTTCAGGAAGTACGTGAATTTTATCAAGTTTTTAATCTCTCTTAAAAGGTGTATACCCTCTCAGTTTCTGGAGACCGGCTAATCGTAGGTACAGCAGGCCGCAGAGTGTTGGTTTGGGACTTACGGAACATGGGCTATGTGCAGCAGCGTAGGGAATCCAGCCTGAAATACCAGACTCGCTGCATAAGAGCATTTCCTAACAAGCAGGTATGGCCTACCCTCCCCAGTCCTGATGTTTGAGAATAATATCTTGTGTGATGATAATATGGCTACTGCTTTTAAGACTTTTGTCTTTTTTGAGTAGTGACTTAGAATTTGCTGTTAGATAGATTCTTATTTAATACTTTCAACAAACTCATTTTAAAAAGTAATGCTTTAGCCTTCATTGTAGAGAGGATCTTGCTATTCAGAGAGGTTAAATAATCTGTATAGGATCACTCAATGATTTGAAGTCTTCTGATTTTTTTTTATTGCTGTTGTTGATTCTGATCTTGTACAATAGAGTTTTACAGATGAATCAGTGAATTAAAACTTAAATATGGACATTTATGTTTGTAGATTTCGCTGTTTTCTTTTTGCTTTTTTCTAAGCATAGTACTAGCAGTTCTTTCTTATATCTTTCTTATATCTGAAAATAGAACTCCTACTCCACTGAGGTTAGAGAGGTAGTGCCCCTCATATAAAGATTAATTCTTTTTTTTTTTTTTGTAGTTGTGGGGATAGATTCTAGGGCCTCACACATGCTAGGCATGTACTCTACTACTGAGCTTTATCCTCAGCCCTACAGACTAACTCTTGATGCGCAGGGTGAATCTTCTTCCATCATCACTAAAAGACATTAGCTTGTTTATTAGTGAGCTTTATGCTACCTGCAGTTCATAAAGTTATGAGGGTAGCTGGTAATGCTGTCATATGCAATAGCAATTTTGCAAGAAGAAAAAAAATAAAAAAATAATAGGTATGTTTGAAATCATGACTGTTAGTGTTTGTGGAATTTGAAGCAGTTAAATCAGTTTTTCTTTTGGCTCTTTATCTCAAAATGCCAGTATCTCACATGGAGATCTCAGTTCTTTTTTTCAGGAAATTATAAATTTCTATCCATGACAAGGAATTGCAGTTAGGTGAAACTTAGATTTAAGTATGTGATTAAAAAGATGCTTGCATTGTGGGCTAGAGTGGTGGCTCAGCAGTATTGTGCGTGCCTGGCATGTGTGAGAACCCGGGTTCAAACCCCAGCATCGCACACACAATGTCAGAGCAGCAAAAACCAGATGAAGAATCTAAATAAAATTGATTCTTTCTCTTTCACTCTCCCTCTCTCTTTAAAAAAAAAAAAAAAAAAAAAAGGCTTGCATTGTAAAAATTACTATTTTATTTTTTAAAAGAGAGCGAGGGACAGTGAGAGAATCAATTTTATTTAGTTTTTCATGTGGCTTTTGTTGCTCTGACACTTTATCGTGTATGTGGTGCTGGGGTGTGAACCTGCGTCATTGTGCATGCCAGGTAAGTGGTGTAACTGCTGAGCCACCACTCCAGCCCCTTATTTTTTATTTCTTGATATCTAACATTTTCTGTAGGACTATCTCCACCTCATAATGGAAGTTTAAAAGGTTTTCACTGAAATTATTTTTCCCTTCCAAAGCAGTTTTTAGGAATAACTCTATCTTAAAAGGATTGAAAAACTGAAGATGCAAAACAGTTCATATTTAGCATATTATCTTTTATGTTTTATAGCATGTTGTCATTTCAAGGAAAGGTGAGTAAAAGGGTTGAAATTGTGAACCATTTTTGACCATTCCTGAGAGTCTGCTGTGTGTAAACCTGACTAGCTGTGGTAAGTGCAAGAGGTGAACGACTGAGATGGAAGACTGGTGTTGCGGTCGATTTGGATTATTGATGCTCCCAACGAAGGAAGCAGTTCTTAACGGTTGTTAGAGATGAAGAGGCAGAAAACGATAGAAGAATATATGTTAACTGAGGGAACAAATATGAGTCCCTTCTGGACTGGAAAGAAATGGTAATAAAACACTTAAAAATTCTTGTTTAGGTTTGACAAAATAAGTGGACCATTTTGGTTGCAGTGTGCAAGGCACAGTGAAGAAAGCAAGTAATGATAGCCTTTTAAAAATAAAACACGTGTGTCAATGATCTTAGAGTTTTAGAGTTGTCGTAACTGTCTATACAACTTAAACACTCCGTTAAAACCTGACTGTATTTTCTTTCCATTTTTGAAATAGTCATCTTTCTTTACTATGGATTGAATTTGGGAACTAATACCTTGTTTTTGGAAGCTGGATTTTACCATTTTTGTCCTCTGGTTCCATCTTGACAGGGCTATGTATTAAGCTCTATTGAAGGCCGAGTGGCAGTTGAGTATTTGGACCCAAGCCCTGAGGTACAGAAGAAGAAGTATGCTTTCAAATGTCACAGACTAAAAGAAAATAATATTGAACAGATTTACCCAGTAAATGCCATTTCATTTCACAATATCCACAATACATTTGCCACAGGTAAAGTATGGCGTGCTAACTTATACCTAATTATTATGATCATGTAGTTTTAAAAATTAATTGAACATTTATGCTTAGGGAGAATTATTTTTAAAGTTTGTGCTTTTTTTTTAGGTATTTAAGGAAAAAATCTGATGCAGTACTTCTTGGGGAAATGTAACTTAAATGGCCTTAAAAATTAGGTGTTTGTTAAGATAATGATTATTTCTGGTGTTAACCGTTTTAACTGTTCTGAAATTACTTGCAGGTGGTTCTGATGGATTTGTAAATATTTGGGATCCTTTTAATAAAAAGCGACTTTGCCAGTTCCATCGGTACCCTACCAGCATCGCATCACTTGCTTTCAGTAATGATGGGACTACACTTGCCATAGCATCATCATATATGTATGAAATGGATGACACGGAACATCCTGAAGATGGTATCTTCATTCGCCAAGTGACAGATGCAGAAACAAAACCCAAGTGAGTATGCTTCACCTGTATTTGAGCCTTTTCTTGCATTCAACCCAGGATTTATTAATTTTTCTAAATTCATGAATAGCATTGTTGATGCCTGCTTGATATTACAGCTGACTGTAGGGTTGGAGTTGATTTTATCTTGTTCTCCCAAGCTTTCAATATCCGTAGGTTGATAGACGTCTGATGGATAAAATTGTGCCTAGTTGTTTTGTAGAGAAGAATGTCAAACTCTCATTCTTCTTGAATAGACTCTATTATTTGAATCTCTGGAGTTATTACTAGCTCATTGCTTCAAAATTAAGTTGAGGAATTCAAGAATAATTTATTTCAGTAAATTCTATTTAAGATATTTAAGAATTTGAACTGCCAAAAATCTATCCTCTCCACAGAGGTCATTTCTATAATATTTACACAAAGCAAATGACCTTCGGGCTTTATTGAAAACCCAAAGTAAGATGCCCTTGCCTAGAAGAGCAAGTTCCCTTAGTTTTGAAATTTTCATAGATGTATCTTTGGCTCTTGGTTGTAGTTGTTGACTGAGAGAAATGATTTACATTTTTCTATATCAGTAGGACAGAGCTTTTTACTTCAATTACCTCTACCAGGCTTATATAAAAGCTGATACTTAGGCATGTGTGTATATACATATATATATACACATACGTATCATTACATGGCTACAGTAATGTCCTTATGTCCAGGACATTGAAGGAAGTTCTCAATAGATATTCGTGGAATAACTGTTTTTAGGATTCCTGTACTTTTCTCAGTTAATATGGATATGGTACCCTTGCTACATCAGTTGAGCCCCTGAGAGGGGGCAGAGTGTTAAACATTCAGTATTAGATATGCTTTTACAGGTTTGACTTTAGAAAAGTCTTAGCATTTAAAGCCTGTTGGATAAAGGGCTGTGTTTACATTTGATCTGTCACTTTTGTATCTCTTATCCTGGCCGGCCATTTTGATCTCATGCTCTTTTTTTTTTTTCTTTTGAACTTGTAGGTCACCATGTACTTGACAAGATATCATTTACTTACCCATGTTGATGATAATAAAACAATTCGTACTCCCCAATGGTGGATTTATTACTATTAACAAAGAAACCAGGGAAAATATTAATTTTTATATTATAAGAACATGAAAATAATGGAAAAGAGGTTTTCTTTTCTTTTTTTTTTAAATGAACAATTTCCTAAGTGCATGAGATGGTTTGATGGTTTGCTGCATTAAAGGTATTTGGGCAAACAAAATTGGAGGGCAGCGACTGCACTTTTGAAAATCAGTTTTGACCTTGATGATTTTTGTTTCCGCTGTGGAAATAAATGTTTGTAAATAAATAGAGTTAATAAAAATCCCTTTGTGTTCTTTCTGGACCGTAAATGGTAGGGGAAAAAGGCTTTTGAGCCATTTCTTTTGCTGGTTATAGTTGCTAATTCTAAAGCTGCTTCAGACTGCTTCACGAGGAGGTTAATCTACAATTAAACAATATTTCCTCTTGGCTGTCCATTATTTTCTGAAGCAGATGGTTCATCATTTCCTGGGCTGTTAAACAAAGCGAGGTTAAGGTTAGACTCTTGGGAATCAGCTAGTTTTCAATCTTATTAGGGTGCAGAAGGAAAACTAATAAGAAAACCTCCTAACATCATTTTGTGACTGTAAACAATTATTTATTAGCAAACAATTGATCCCAGAAGGGCAAATTGTTTGAGTCAGTAATGAGCTGAGAAAAGACAGAGCATATCTGTGTATTTGGAAAAATAATTGTAACGTAATTGCAGTACATTTAGACAGGCATCTATTTGGACCTGTTTCTATCTCTAAATGAATTTTTGGAAACATTAATGAGGTTTACATATTTCTCTGACATTTATATAGTTCTCATGTCCATTTCAGTTGTCCAGCCGCTGGTGATTAAGGTTAAAATGAAAAATATTATAGTGCGAATGAGACTCATTTCAAAGTAATTCCTTAAAGGAGAACACGAACTCAGCTTGGCCTATTCTAAATAGTTCCAAATAGTAATACATATTCAAACTTTTTATTTTTAATTTATGTTATTTGCAAATGTATGTCTCAGAATAGGACTTAGACCATTTCTGAAATTTTATTTACCTTGATATATTTTTTAAAAACTCTAGTGGTACAGAGGAGGGACTTGTTTTTATTTTTTAAGTATGTCAGTGGAAAATGAGTTCAGTCTGAACGCATCTTTTGAAATGTATTTTCTTCATTGCAGGTCCACCTAATCATCTCGTGAAAGTGGTTTCTCTATGGAAAGCTTTGTTTGCTTCCTACAAATACATGCTCATCCCTTAAGGGATGTGTTGTAGTCATTGTGGACATATTATTTAGTATGTGGATTCTTTGTTTTCTGTCTTACAAGAAATTTGCTTGTTTACTCTTTAATACTTTGTTTAGGGTGAGGAATCTGTCCTTGTCTAGTAGTCTGAATTCCTCCTCTCATCTGTCCCCCAAGTAAGCCCAGTTGCTGTTTATGAGCAGTTCGAGATCTTTATGTAGTATAATCTAAACCTGTTATTTCCCTGCTGTCTAATAAATCAAATTCAGAACCCTTAAATGTTGGATGTTTTTAAATATTGGTAATTAATGTAATTTACTATGTTAAAAAGGTTTCTATAAAGCAAAACTCTTCATCAAAGGCATGTTGAGGATGACATTTTACCTTTAAGTCCACTCTGCCTCATTTAATTATGTCTATGCTGATGTACATTGGGGCTTCAGTCCTGGATAAAGTGATGTGTTGGAGTTGAGCCATTTCCCTGGTGCCCCCTTGGAGGCTCAGCAGGGACCTGAGCCACCCGCACTTCCCTCAGGATGGGCCCTCACGACAGCCTCTGGTCACCTTCTGGCATGATGCTTTCTTAGTGGTGCCAGTGCTGTGGAGCTCACGCAGTTCATGCATGCCTGTGCTGATGAAATCATCGTCCACATGCAGAGAGCCAAATGACAGGCCCTTCTGGACTTATTCATCAAATGCTAAATCAAAGTGAAGCCATTGGGATGGTAAATAATGTAATAGGGAATAACTGATGGTATTGGTTTTTTAGTGTGATTATGTGCTTTTAAAAGTCATAACCACTTGGTTGAGGACAGAGCATAAATTTAAAACATTGTGTAACTGAAAAAGAATACAGTGTTGTTAATGGTGACCAAATTAAAGCCATGTATAGACCTGTGTTTCTGAAGTTGTGTGGGAAAGCTTTTTTGGTGGGTACATCTGGGTGTCCTCTTATCTTTTAAAACCAAATGTGCTTCCCTGTTCCCCCTGCATACCACTTAAGCAGATCCTTTTTACAATTGCCTCTTCATGATTATAGCCACCTTTCTCCCCAATTACCCTGTTGTAGTTAACTTGGCATTTTTATTGATCTCTCTTATCCATATTCTTTTAAGTGTCTCAGGTTTCTCTTTTCTTTATTCTGTTTTGTCCCCATGTCCTGGGTGAATGCTGCAGCCTGTAGTGTTTGTCATAAGTCCTTTGTCTTCTAGAGCAATGCCTTTCAAAACATTTTAGCTGTGATCCAAGTAAGAAAATTTGAACTGCAATCCAGAACACATGTCATACAAAAGGTTCACAAAACATTACTTGCATTTTCTTCATGTGATATAGCTGGGGTGCATGTGTGTGTGTGTTCTTTTCTCATTTTCCCTTTCATTTAACTGGCTATGGTGCTCTGAACTGATTTTTATAACAAATGCATTACTATCTGTAATCTGTGGAAATTATCAGTATCTTGCAGAATTTTAAAACTTTTTATCATGCCATGCTTGGAATCTTCTAGTGCTTATTCTCATATTAGCCCTTCAATAGCTCCATAAGAAGGCATGCTTCTTCCAAAGCCTTTGACTCGAAAGTGTTCTCAGAGAATTGGGGCTACTAACCTTTGCTGGGAATTTTAAGCAGAAGAAGAAATAGGCATGTTATGGTGGTAGTAAAATCTGGTTCTGAGTTCCACAGTGAAAAAAAACTTAAAAGTGTATTAGCTGGTCATCCTTTGTTCTGTGGGAAATTCAGGCTTTGTTCTAAGGACTGAGTCCTAACTATCCATCTGGGCCTTGGCATTCAAGCTCCTCAGCATTGTGCATTTGTTATTTGTTGTATTCTAATGTTAAGGCATTTTCTTTTTATTTTGGTACCAGGGATTGAACCTAGGGGCACTTAACACCTGCCCTTTTTAAATTTTTCATTTGGAGACAGTTTTAGCAAGTCCTTGCTAAATTGCTAATACTGGTCTTGAACTTGTGATCCTCCTGCTTCAGCCTCTTGAGTAACTGGGTTTATAGGTGTGCACCACCATGCCAAGTGACATTTTCATTGAAAAAAAGATTCCGTGGTCAAGTAAGACTAGCTACCTTCCCTTGCACATTAGGCTGCTGAGAGCTTAGAGAACTCCAGCAGTAAAGAAATATTTCCAAATTTGATTCATCATCCCCCAGATTCCTTTAATTAACCCAGAGTCTACTCTGCTTCTGTTACACACTGTACCTTGTCACCATTTTATCCTTCACCAGTCCCAGAGGACTGGGATTTTGATAATAACAGAGAGTTAAGACTAGTTGCCTCATTATAATTCAGATGCTCATGTTGATCCCCAAGTTGCAGTCTGCTCAGACTTTCCTCTTTCTGGATTGCTCTTTCAGGTTTTAATTTGAATCTTGCAAGGTCCTTTTTTTTCTGTGAAGGCCTCCATCTGTATTGCAGCTCACAAATGCGTATGCCCTTTCTCAGAACCTGTATGAAGTGCCTTCTGCTTCTGCATCTTTGGAGGTACTTGCTCATACTGTAAGGTGTTTGGCATTTTTGTATGTGCACATCTTGCTTCCGTATTTATATTAGGAGTGGAGACTGCATCTTTTTGTGTACTGTGTTACATGAATGTTGGACCACTTTAATATTGCTGATATGTACAGTCAGTCCATTTTTTCAAAACTTGAAATATAATATTGGAATGTTGATAATTACAGAATTTGTTTATTGTAGAAAAATTGAGAACACAGATGGAAAAATTCTATCATAATCCTCTGATGGGTGATAAATTTTTTTAGTTTCGTTGAGATATAGTCAACTAAACATACATTTATATGTATATTTTAAACATGTTATGATGTGATATTTTGGTATAATGTGTATACACTGAAGTAATTGCCACAATCAGTGGGATGAACAGATCTGTCATTCGCATAGATAACCATTCTCTGTGGTGAAGAATACTTAAGATCCATTTATTTCAAGTATACAATACATTATTACTAACGATTGTCACCTTCATGTCTTTAGAACTTACTTGTCTTACAAGGTATAACTACTTCTAACATTTTAGTCTTTATTCTTAGGGATTTTTTTGGGCAATTTTTCCATTGTTAACGAACTATGAAAATGTGTGGGTTGGATGAATCTGAAGATTTTGAGATGTTATGACTTACGGTACAGTCCACATGTCTTGCATGGTGACTGGTTACCCACTAGAGCATCAAAGCCTGGATGCAAGAGGTTTGTGACCATGACAATGACTAGGAGGAGTCTGACGATGGGAATTCCCCCATGTGGACAGGAAACCGGGACTTCACATTTCAACCCTTGGTGTCATGTGGTCAGCTAGTGACTCCTGATGGCTGATGACAATTCTAAGTCAGCTGCTTCTCACATGCTCTTGTTCTGTTTGACTGTGAAAGGTTGCTGGTGTTTATGTATTTACCTATGGCTGATATGCTCCTGAGTAACACTGGGGGTCAGTTAGTGCTTTACATATGATTTTATAAAATTGGCTTATATAGGGGGCTGGAGCAGTGGCTCAGTGGTTACTATGCTTGCCTAGCATGTGCGAGTACGTGGGTTTGAACCCCAGTACCACATATACAACGAAGCGTTGGGACAATGAAAGCTACATGAAAAACTAAATAAAATTGATTTTCTCTCTTTCACCGTCCCTCTCACTTTCAAAAAGAAAATTAAATATTGGTTTATATATCTATACTCCTTGATGCACTTAGTATGTTATGAAAATTTGCCCATACCTTTTAATTTTAGTGGTCAATTAAAAGTTTTTTTTTCCTTTTCTTTTTTTTAACCTTTAGTGCCTGCTGTATGCCAGCCACTCACTGCTAGGTGCTGGGGCACTGTTGATAAGTAAGATAAGGTTCTTCCTCTCATTCGTTTTCCAATCTTGAGCAGGGGTTTGTTTGCTTGAAAGATCAGTGTATATGGACAGAACACAGTGTGACAGGTGCAACAAATCCATCGTGTAAACACATTGCTTTTAGAGAACTTGGCTAGCCTTTGGTCCTTACAATCAGTTATCCTGTTAGCAAAGGAGTCAGTTAAGTTTGGTTATTGCTTGGGTTGGATATGTAACTCAATAGTATAGTGCCTGGCATGCGTGAGGCCCTGGGTCCATCCTCAGCACCACACACACACATTTTGGCGATTGCTGTTAAATCTGAGATCACCTAAATGGTTCACTCCAGCACTGTGACAAACAGTGTATCAGAAAAACAGTCTGGGCAGAAAGGTATTCAAGAATCTTGCTAGTAGTTTTTTTCCCTCTTTTTAATTTTTAATTTTTTATTTTTTTTGGTGGTCTTGGGGATTGAACCTAGGATGCTCTACCACTGATCTACATCCCCAGCCCTTTTTATGTCTTTGAGATAGGGTCTCACAAAGTTGCCCAGGTTGTCTAAAGCTTTTAATCCTCTTGCCTTGGCCTTCTGGGTATCTGGGATTACAGGCATGCACTACTCATAGTACTCGTGCATGCCAGGCAAGCACTGTAACCGCTGAGCCCCTATTCCTGTTTTAAAGTTTTTTTCAGTATTTTGTCTGTACTTCTTATACTTTTGTAGTAACCATATGCAATAAGTATTTCCTATTTTTGCAAAATGGCATAAATGATATAGTTCCTATCCTGGAATGAGCCCATTCATTCAACATCAAGCATGGCTAAGATGAGATAGAAGGAAAGGGTAGAAAGCTACAAATGACTCAGCAAGATTGTGCAGGGGAGTGGGTAAGCTGTGTCCTCCTTTTTAAAATTTTTTTTTTAAAAGAGAATCAGTTTTATTTAGTTTTTCATGTGGCTTTCATTGCTCCCACACTTCATTGTGTACATGGTGCTGGGGTTTGAACTCGCATCCTACGCATGCCAGATAAGCGCTGTAACCGCTGAGCCACCGCTCCAGCCTGTGTCCTCCTTTCTAATAGATAATCCCCCCATGACAGAAGGAATGGAGGTTGTCTGTTTTGTTGGGCCTTTTAATGGTGAAAACTGCATAAACCAAAGTTGTTCTTTCCTCCAGGAAAATATGTGTTAATAGTACCTAGTATCAATCTAGAGAGCAAACACAGCTCTAGTTTCATGGTGGTCCTCTCTTTGATTTCCCCACCTCAGTCATTGAAATGTCTCTGGGTAGCCCATCTTTCACTTGGAAAAGTATTGATTTAAGCTATTACGACTAGTTATAGCAGTTTCCTTTCAAAATGGTACCTGGCTAACATTGCCTTGGAACTAGCACTAAGAGAAATGAAAGCTGCTGTTTCTGGTGACACAGATACCAATTGGAACATGGAGTACAAAGGTACTTTTTCCTTGTTCAGTGGCGTGTTGTGACAATGCTTTCAGTTTTGAAGGGGTACCCTCAGAACTTGTCCTGGGTTGTTATAGGGCACTGGTTTCTTGGTTGACATGGATTTTGTGTCCTGATTGGGAGAAGAAAAAAAAAAATGAAAGTAAAAACAAGACTAATATAGAAGTCTATATTATAGAAGATTAATTGGGAGAACATGAGGTGTTAGCCTGCTTATTTAATATAATTCAGGATTTGTCAGCTGGTCTTCAGAACTTATTTTAAATGAGAAGCAATTGATTTTATTCTGTTGTTTTATTTCCCTTGAATATACCCATGGTGGTATAACTTTCCAGATTACCTGACTTGAATAGAGAAATGGAAAAAGCAATGTGTTACTGACCTTTAGTGTAGCAAGTGTCAGACTAAGTAATTGAAAGTTCATTTTCCATGGTTTATTTCATTAACTAATTTCACAAGAAATATACTTTCACCTCTGACCATATTAGCCAACTATGTTCAGTTAACACAAACCTGAAGAAGCTGTACAAATTAGACCTACTGGTCTCCAAAGCACCAAAGTTTGCTTTTCCAATGTTGTAATGAAGTACCTTTCATTCCCTTT
This sequence comes from Aplodontia rufa, assembly GCA_004027875.1. Classification (NCBI taxonomy): domain Eukaryota; kingdom Metazoa; phylum Chordata; class Mammalia; order Rodentia; family Aplodontiidae; genus Aplodontia; species Aplodontia rufa. The sequence goes on along the minus strand of PVKS010047524.1, from coordinate 1,063 downwards.
ATAGGACTCTGTTACAGACTATTGCAGTAATTTAAAACCTATGTACCTAGACTCCTGACCTTGTTATAACATCACTTTATAATTCTCAAAATACTTGGCTCTTGAAGACTTCCTTAGCACCAGCCATGTGTTCTTAAAGAGCTCAATTTGTCTTCAGTGTTATATTATCCACATCTCAGCTGCTAAAACCTGACGTTACTGTTGAGTTGCCTGGAGAAGAAAAAAAAACAACCAAACAGACAAAAACAAAACCCTCCAATTCTTTGGTTATTTCACTGCTCAACATGGCATTCAGATATTAACATTCTTCACTTGAATACCCTTGGAACGATGGCAATCTACAACTTCATCAAACTTCAGATATAGAAGTGGCTGTCTTGCTGGGTTCATTGTTAGTTCATTAAGATTGCTGGTGATGCTATGGAGAAGCACTGTTTTCCATATGTAACTCTAGCATAAAGGTGAAGAGGACAGGCACCGGAGCACTTAACTTAGCCTCTCAACATGTTGCTTGAACACTTACCTGGTTAGTAGAAGTTTAGAATGGACATTGGCATTGAGAACTGGGTAACTTGGTGGTTTGGCAGTATGCTTATTTTACATATACTAATGGAATGTACCACTAGGTATGAGCCTTGTTCACCTTTGCTTTGGCTAACATACCATTCTAAGCATCCTGTATTGGCCAGGTGCAGTGGTATACACCTGTAATCCCAACCACTTTGGAGATTGAGGCAGGAAGATCACAAGTTCCAGACCACTCTATGCAACTTAGACTCTTTTTAAAAAATTGGGCTGGAGATGTATTGCAGTTGTAGTGTACCCCGAAACACCATCTCTAGTACACATCTCTAGTACACATCCTGTACTTGTGCTGCCAGTCATTATCTAGGGTTTTAGGTAGAGAAGTCTCACTTATTCTATCTCTGACAAAATTTGTGGTAAATTTCCACTATAGGGGAAAAGGGAGATTAGAGAGGATATATTTAACTCTTGAATAGTGAATTCTTTTTTTTTTCCCCACCCCAAGCATGCTCTTTTTTTTTTTTTTTTTTTTTTTTTT
>PVKS010047523.1:0-12789 GCA_004027875.1 Aplodontia rufa | reverse complement strand
CGCCCCCCACCCAGTGTCTACCTAGGAAGCCCCCCACCCACAATCTACCCCAGGATGCCCCCAACCCACTGTTTACCCCAAGACCCCTTTCACCCTCTGTTTAACCAAGGACACCCCAACCAACCTCTGTCTAACCCAGGATGCCCCCACCCACTGTCTACCACATGAGGACCACACTCGCTGTTTATCCCAGGATGCCACCCAGCTCAGCTCTCTTCATCATCTTTCCCTGACAGACCTTGATGCTGGGAAAGTCAGGGTCCTTCCCTCCCCTTTCTCTTGCACTGCAGTCTGCAAAGGGCTGTGCTGGCCTCCCCTCATTTCTCCTCAGGTGCCTTTTCTCCACTCTGACTCCAGTTGCTATGCTGATCTGTTCCTTTCATTCGCTGCCTTTAGTCTGGCACACAGCTCTCCCACCTTCATGCTGTCCACTCCTGTATTTTCTAGTCTTTCAAAAATCTCAGCCTCCTCTTCTATTGCTCCGTGATGGATTTCCACCACACCTTTCAATTAGATCGTGAAAGACTTGGTATTTGTTCATTGATGAAGCAGGGGCAGGGCTTCTGCTTCCTTATGCAGCATTGCTCTTCAGCTCCAGCTTTACATCCACATTGTAGGCAGCAGGAAACGGAAGACATGCTCTCTATCCAGAAGAACCTATCCCAGATTCCACATACACCACTAATCATGAAGTTCTGAATTCCCAGGGAGCCTAGGAAATGTTTCATTTGCCAAGTAAAAGTGGGGGTGGCTACTGGAGGGATTCTCAGAGGTTCTGAATTGTGCAAGAATTTCATGCCAGTCAGAGGTCATCACTGGCCAAGCTGAGGGGACCCATGAGGAGTCTTTTCACTTGGATTTCAAAACTGAAAGAGAAGAGAGACATTTTTGACAAGGAGATCTCCCAATTAATATCTGAATGAGTCTTCTGGGCTCCCTAGCATGGTTAAGATATCTTTTCTGGGGACATAGCTAATTGTTAGAGAACTTGCATGGCATGCATGAGGCCCCGTGTTTAAGTGCAGCACCACAAACAAAGCTTTTAACTGGTGCTCTATAGGTGATTTTTCAGTCACACAAGCTTTGCATGATTCAGGGATCTCAGTGTCGCTCAGGCTGGAAAACTCCTGGAATAAGAACTGAAAAGCTGTCTGGGGTAGAGACTGCCACTCTTCTGGTCTCCCTTAAGCTACATTCTGGCCTCAACACTCTCCTGCACCCAGGTTCCATTCTGGCTCTGAAGGAGGATTTTCAGTTCATCAGGGTAAAAGATGTCACTCTTCTGGTCTCTCTTGAGCTACTTCTCAGCTCCCTCCTGCACCCAGGTTCCATTCTAGCCCTGAAGGAGGGTTTCCGGTTCATCAGGGTAGAGGCTGTCACTCTTCTGGTCTCTCTCGTGAGCTACTCCTCAGCTCCCTTCAGTACCCAGGTACTCTTCTGGCCCTGAAGGAGGATTTTCAGTGCTCAGGGATAGAGGCTGCCACTCTTCTGGTCTCTCTCAGCTATTCTTCAGCTTCCTCCTGCAACCAGGTTCCATTCTGGTTTTGAAGGTGGTTTTCAGTGCTCAGGGACAGAGGCTGCAACTCTTTTGGTCTCTCTTGAGCTGCTCTTCAGCTGCCTCTTGCATCCAGGTTCCATTCTGGCTCTGAAGGAGGGTAGCTGTGGATCTGCCATCCACACATCCCATCCCCCCTTTTCCATCATGTAAGGGAAACTAGACTCAGCCATGAGCAGCCTAAAGCTCTGTCTTACCCATGGGACACAGCAGTGGTGAAAAGAGTTTCATCTGAATTCTTTCAGGAAATTTTTTATTGCTCCCTAGGCTCTAAGAATACCTTTGCAAGTCCTGACTCTGTCAAGGAAAAAGCCTTCTGGAATGTATTGGGGGCTAGGAGCAGATTCAGATATTATTTATAATTGGAGTTACCACCTGCATTTGAAAGTGATATAAGTTCACGTCTCCTAAAATCTGCTATAATCAAACCAGTCACTGACTTTAAGATGCCTGTACTCCCAATTAGTCAGGATTTTAAAGGACTGAGCAAGTCAGAGAAAATCCTGACTGGGAACTTTGATAAAGATTTTATTAGGGGTGGGAGATCACTATAGGCAGGGTCAGGGTTACTCACTTTTCCTACGCATTAAGTAGAGCTATGTTTTGCTCAGTATTAAACAGAAATGCAAGTTAAATTGACTTACTAGTGGGTCCCACATAGGAGGGTGCAGCACCTGGGAGGATCAGTAGATATTCAGGCTCACCTTTTGGATGAGACTAACTTAAAGAGCAAGTCAAAAGTAAAGATTGCCTAATCATTGTGGGCACAGAAAATGAGAAAACTACAAAGACTAGAAACCTGAGGTTGGAGACACTTAGCTATCCATTTAGCTTAACACTGAAATTAACAGAAGATTCAGCATCACTGTTAGTTTCCAATTCAGGATCTACTCTCCCTTCCTCTTTCTTAGGAAAACACACATTACATTTAAGCATTTAGGGTGGATAATCAGCTAATATATAACAAAAAGTTGCACTGGTTGCTTAGAGTTAGTATCCATTCTGATCGACTGTTTCCAACTGTACTAGATGTGACATCTTTAGAATTATGCTTTTTTCTGTACTCTTAATGAGTATTAGCCAATAATAATTACCCAATCATTCTCACCAGTGACTAGTTTAGGTGCTCTGGATTGACCCAATTGGTAGAGATCATTCCCCACACTGACTACTGTAGGTCCAGAGTTAAACCCACAACCTAAAGGGCCTAATCTCACTGAAGAAGAGGAATATTTGCTCCATGATTGAAGGAGAGATTTTGCCTGGAATGAAAGATCACTTGTTCCAGCTATTAATGGCAGCCCTCTTAAAACCCCAAGGGTAGTCCCATTTAGGATAAAGCCCATACAATAAAGGGACTGGGGAAAATGCAAAACCTTACAGAGACAGAACCATAATCCAAGAATTAGGATACTGTGTCTGGAGTTTTCCCTAACTCCTGTCTTCTTTTACTAGAAAAAGTGAATGTCCTCACAGTTTAAACTACTTTAGGTGGTATTTCTATTCCTCCCAGTCAAGTGCATCACATATTTTCACAAACCAATATATTCAAAGCAGATTAAAAGGGATTTCCAGATGAAGCCAATGTCTTAACCCACACAGATGTTTTTAAAATCAAAATAAAGTGTGCAACTTTTCAAAACTTTACAGAAAAAGCATAGTCCTTAATGTGTGTGCAAAGACTTGGAATTGGAAAAGAAGAGAGATTCACCAAGTGGGGAAAATAGGGCTCTGGAATGAGAGAGTGTTCAGGTCTTCTGAGCTCTGCCTCTCATAAACACTATGAACACAGGAAAGCTTCAACCTCTGTAAATTATGGGACTGACATAACTTACAGCAGCATTACTCTGAGAATTCAATGAAAGGCAGTATGTAATGTATCTATCACAATGGGAAAAAGCCAAAAAGAAAAAAAAGACAAATTTCTTTCTCCTTTTCCCAACCCCTTTCTAAGATCCTCTGACTCAAAGCTTCTTATACCCCATTGATCCATCTCCTTTTTCACCTCTTTTCTTTATTTCCCTTGAACCTCACACTTGTTTAGCTGTCTATCTGTTGTGTTTTTGTGGTTGGATGGCTGTTTTTTATTGATTCCATTTACAGGTACTTCCAATGTGGCAGGCACAGTTATGACTAATCTTCAGGACCACTGTCCCCCAGAGACAATATGAATAAGTTTGCTTTGTACTCAACAAAAATGAAGCTCTAAGAAGTAAAATACACTAGTCCATGATTTTCTTTTTAAAGGTGAATTCCAGAATACAGAATTCCAAACCAGTGTGACTCCAAAAGTTATGCTCTTCATTATTTTATTATGCTAAACACCCAAGGCTAAATCTATATATGCATGTGTCTATGTATCTCTTGCTGTGGACTAAGAGTTATTTAAAAAGCAGAGTTCTTGTTTGCTAAAGGACAGAAGGTAACGCAAGAATTGGGCAGTCACTGACGATACATTCTTTGGTTGCACAGATACACAAAGAGGTACAAGATATTGTTCTTGCCATTAGCAGGCCTCAAACCAGAGGCATAAATAGGATATATGCATAGAAAAATATATGGCATAGCACATTTTATTTCCTCAGGGAAAGGCATCAAATACAAGTATCATAAGATGCCAGAGGAAGGAGTTCAGAAAGAGCTAGAATGTGCAGAGTTGGGGCAGGTATTGGAGGCTCAAAGAGACTAAACAGAAAATCAGACCAATATTCTATGGGCATGTGCAGGGAGGGGGTATATGGGGACAGGCACCAGAGTCAACAAATAATGTAAGAGGTGTCGAAGATAAAGCCAGACACTAATGTGCTAAGGACAGGTTTTAATCAGATCAGTAATATATTATTTCAATAGGGAAAAAAAGTCCAGTGTACTCAACTTCAATTTATATAAAAAGCTGGAAGGCAGTTTGGAGGTACATATGACACCCAACTGGGTTTGCTAACTGACTATGAAAGTTAGACTCCTACTCTCCCACAGTGGCTTATGGTGGCTGCAAGTAAGGGGAGGCATTCAGGAAGAGAATGGAGAAAGTTCAGGTGCTGGCTGGAACAAACCATAGACTCTTGTCAGTCTTTGGTTTTCTCAGGCAGGCACTTTAACAGAACTAAGGTCATTCTAGAGATGTGGCCTTAAGCTCTTAGACCATTTGTTCAGGTCTTTTTAGGCTAAAGTTGAGATCCAGTTAAGAAGAGGGCTCTGGCTGGAGTTTGGTTAATGGATGTCTTTGTCAGGGGACATCCCTAGCCAGCTGGTCTGGCATTGATTGCCTTCTCTACATAGAAGAGCAGTAGATTGAATAGATAACAAAAGGCATAAAACCAGGCTGGTCATTTTGAACTCTTACAAGTAGGGTAAGAAACTGAGAAAGTAAGAATCAGTTGCTGTTTGTGAGTTCAGGGTTCTCCAGAAGAAAGGAATTAATAGAATATTGGCTTACACAGGTAGATGCAGGATGATCCCACAATGGCTGTCTGGAGGCTGATGAGCTGGGGAAATCAGTAGCTACTCAATTCAAGATGCTGGAGGTCTCAGAAAAAGAGGGATCAATATTGTGGCCACAGTCTGAGGTTGAAGTTCTTCCTGAAGAGGCATTAGTGCAAGTCTGTTCAAAGACTGAAGAATCTGGGGTCTGATGTAACTGAGCAACCACTCAAGAAGAATACAGCATGAGTACCTAGATGAACTTCCCCATTCTTCAGCTTTGAGTTCCAAATGGGACCCTAGCTGATTGGCAGGTGCTACCCGAACAACCTCAAAGAGACACCCAGAAGTATGCTTTACCAATTTTCAAGGCATCTTTCAATACAATACAGTTGATAAGTAAGATTAACCATCATAGTGCTGGAGCTATATTTAAGTAAGATTCAGGGACTTTATTCCAGAAGCAGAAGGACTGGGTTGGAATTCCATCTCCACAAATTGCTGGTCTTATTGCCCTATGCTGGTTCCTAACTTCTTAAACGTTGATCTCCTCATCTATAAAATAGAACTTGCAAAGGTACTGGGAGAACTAAATGAGATTATGTATGAAAGGCCATTACAAGGGTATCTGGAATGTTGAGCATTTAGTTAGTATGGGGTTTTGTTATAATTGTGGTGGTTATTTTTGCTGTTAAGCAGGGAAAAGGAACAGGATTTTATCCACAATGTTTAAAGGTCAACATTCTGAAACACTTCCACTGGTTTAGATTTTCATGTGAAATAAATAAACATAAGGAATCTGTCACATAAATAGAAGTTGACCCTTGGTCTTTTAGACTTATGTAATGGCCACTCAGAGCCTTCTGGAAAAAAACAAAGTAGACAACTGAAAAATGCTTGTATTGCCCCTGGGTGCCATCCATCAGTAGAAGAGGCCTAACTCCTGATTTTATTTTCTATGTTAGGGAAAAAGACCAAAAGAAGGAGAATGAAACCAATTCACAAAACCATAATCAATTTCAGAAATCTGTGAACATAGAGCATCATTCTTATTCCCTTCAAGACAAGGCTTTATCAGCATCAAGTGTGGTTAACACTGAGATAAAACATTTATTTATTAATGTAAAGAACATGCTTTTCCCCCCTGAAGTCTCAGGAATGAAGTGTAATCAAATCAGTCTGTAAAATATTGAATCTGGATTATTGCTATAGCACTGAGCAAAATCTAAATGAGCAGCACTGTGAGGCACCTATCAAGGTCCTCCACCAACCAGGGAGGCCTCTGAAAGGGAGCAGTGTGAGCATAGGCTCCCAACCCTAAAACTTCAGACAGCATGATCCAGCATTACTGACTGACCATGGAGGGTGCCTCCTACAACCTCAGGCACCAGCATCCAGCTAGCCCCACCCCCAGACTCAGACTCCACACTTGCTGGCTTTACTCCTTGGACGTCTGACCATGAAGCTTGACCTCTGTAAAGCCTCTATTTTCTCAGCGATAAAATGGAGTCGATGACATTTACCCCCTCTCAGGACTGTTTTGAAGATTAAATCACACACACAGTCCTCAATTCAGGGCCCTCCCTTTTTCTCTGAATCCCGTAGTCTGTGGGGCTCTTACAAGTTGCCAAATAATGCTCTTTCCTAGAATGTGATGGTGCTGGTTTAGAACTGTGTCTCACTTCAACCTAATGACAGGGTAAGTTCTTTAAGGGCAAAGTTGATAATCAACATATAGCACATGTGTGCGAATCATGGCTCTAAATCTTTAGAAACACTCACTTGGTAAATCCTCACCACAATGCTGTGAGGTTGTTCCTATTAGGATTCCTTTTTTATGGATGAAGAAACTAACACAGAGAGAGATTTGGTAATTTACAAAGGTGGCAAATGTGCTCAGATTTGAACTCATGAAGGTCAGCTCCAAGACCATATTTTCAACCACCAGACACCCTGTGGTTTTGACTTGTATGCCTCTAATGCCTACCACATGAAAGAACCTCTGTGAAGACTCTTCAACAAACAACTTAGTCAATAGGTGTCACTTTGCAGGTGAGAGAAGGAAACATCATGAGGTGTACACAGAACTTCTCCTAGGTTAGAAAGACAATTGGGAAGCAGATTAGAGTCCAAAGTGTCTAATCTTTATTGACTTGCCCTTTCTGCCATCCCATCTTGATGGCCTTTTGAAGGAAGGACATCCCATCAATGCAAAAAGAAGCCATGTGAATGAGCCTCTGTCTGTGATCTCACACCTGAGCCAGATGAAGGCCATACTTCTCTCACCACATGTCCCCAACCAACTCATGGCTCATATAGGGTTTTCAGACTTTGGGTCGGCAAAAATTCCTCACTGAGTTTTGCTTACTGTCAGGGAGACTCGGGGTAGGACAAATATAAGAAAGACAGCTGACTCTGGGCACACAGGTCACTGGGAGAACAGGTAAGCAACGCACAGGGTCAGCAAAGATGCCTAATGGGCCCCTGCTTGAGTCGGTCCTGAGCCCACTTCAAGTGAACATCCGAAACAGATGAATTTTCTAAACCAATTCTTGCTTCTGAAGTGCTACAAAATTTTCTATCAGAACCATTTTCTACATCTTTTCACAGTCTAGAAAACTCAATAGAAATAATTTCTTAATTACAGCCATTTGCATAATTATAGATGTATTAGCTTAGGCTTCCAGAGAAATTTGCTATTGTGTGGTCCTTGCTACTACCTCAGGAGCCTGGTTTCACAGGGTCAAATCTCAGCTTCGCAATGTGATAGCTTTGGGGCACTGCACATATTCTCTAACTGTCCTGTGCCTCAGTTTCTTTGTATTTAAAAGGGAGAAAATCACAGTGCCTATTTTAAAAGATTGTTTCAATGATTAAATGGATTTATGTATGTATGTGCATATTGTGTAAGTATGCACATAAGTACAGATACATATAGGTATGTATACACAGTAAGATATATATACACACACACACACACAAATGTACATATAGCAATATGTATAGTTATGGATTGGAATGAACTGTGTTCTCAAAATATTCATGTGTTGATTTCCTAACCTCAGTACCTCAGAATGTGATCCTATTTGGAGACAGGGTCTCTTGAGCAGTCATCAAGCTTTTACGTAATTAGTATGGGGCCTAACATGACTGCTGTCTTTACAGGGAGAGGAAATTTGGACTCAGATAAGTACAGAGAGAAGACAATGTCAAGATAGAGGAAGAAGACTCCATCCATCTACAAGGAGATGAGGTGAGAAGAGAGAGACTTGGAGTAGATTCTTCCTTTGTGGCCCTCGGAAGGAAGCGACTCTGCTGACTCCTGGATCTCAGCCTCCCAGCCTCCAGAACTGTGATAAAATAAATGATTGGCACCTCATTACATGTTATATCAGTCATAGAAAAAAATATATATATATACAGAGAGAGAGAGAGAGAGTGACCAAGAGACAAAAAGAGCATGCTACTCCCAAAAAATACCCAATACAGGTTAAATAGTAATAATATTTAAATGTTTGTAGTAAATAATAGAAAATGTGTTGTTAACCAGAAAATATATAGTTTTACATTATCCTTTTTAAAAATATCCAGACCAGTGGATACAGATTTGCATTAGAGTAAACCGATAGCTATGGCAGCACACATGTTCATCATTCAAACACTGAACTGGCCAGCCTCATCTCTTCAGATCTGGATCCAACCATGAGAGCTGCACAAGGAAAGGTAACAATTCTACAGTTTGTTCCAAGTTCATAATGCTGATTTAAAGTCAAACGTGAATCAATGTCATCACTTATTTAATCTTGAAACAAATATTCCCTACTGTTCCTCTTCCTAAGCTTCCAAATGAGTTTAATGCAAATGTATTCTATTTTATCAAGGTAAGCCAACACAACAGTTGCATTTATAGCTTCTTGTCTGTGAGATATTCTCAGTATTGTGCAATCAAATCACAATGCAGAATTTTGTGGCCTGAGGCTGATGGAAGATTACAATTGCCATCTATAACCACTTACTTCGTGTTTTTGCATTCACCTAAATAGACCCATTTTCCCTCATTAACTATTTAATAAAAATAAATTATAAACATGAACTCTTGCTGCAATATAGATTTTACACTAGTATAGAATCCTGATTCTTATCCGTGTCACAAGTCAGAGGAGTGCAGACTATGTTTGATAAAGAAGAAATTTGTGTTAATATTATGATCAACTTTACTGGACCATGGGATGCCCAGATATTTAGTTAAACACAATCTGGGTCTGTCTGTGAGGGGGTTAGAGATGAGATTAACACCTATGGTTCTATGTCTCTGGAAAACCATTGCTAATGCAGGGACTGTTCTGCTGCTGGTTGGTATTCCCTATATCATGCTTTTTGAGAGAAATCACTTTTTGAATTGTTCTCAAATAAACTTTGCCTCCCTCAAGTTACATTGCTGTATTCCTTACATTTCACTTAACCTGAATGTCTCCCTCTTATCATAGTGTCTGGAAGACTCAAACACAAGATTTTGCCCAACCACAGTGACAATGTTGACCCTTTCAGCGGGCATCTGTTCTTCCACTTTATCCTCACATGCTGCATCATAGTTTATCATTCTCAATTACTGATCTCATTGTACATATACCAAATTCCTCCAGGAAAAGTAAGAAGGCAGTCAATGGCTAATTTTTGTTAACCTTCAAGTTTCTTCTACACTACCCTTCACAGAATAACAACCAGTATTTTGCGAAAAATAAGTTGACAACATTTGATTCATCTCCTATTTCCTTTTCCATTCCACCCACAGGTAGCTCCTCAATACTTGAACCAAGTAATGTAAAAAAGCATGACTTAAAAATGTTCCAACACCTGATGTTTCTGAAGTATCCCCATGTTCCTTAGAATTATTTTTTAACTGTAGGCTCAACAGGCAGATTTATTGGCTTATCTTCTCCTACACAGGTTCTTTTTTGTTCTTTTTTTCCAGGGCTGAGGACCAAATTCAGGCTTTGCCCATGCTAGGCAAGCAGTCTGCCACTGAGCTAAATCCCCACCCCCTCTACCCAGGTTCTTGAAAGGCAAAACATAGAAATTACTGTTAAAAGAAAGAATTGCATAAACCATTCATCTTTAATTGACACAGGAATAGAAATATTAACTAGCTCAGATCATACCCAGCTTGAGCCTCTCATGAGACTGTCCTGCCAGTAATTCTGGGTGCAGTGGAAAGAGCCTTGGGATGGGGAGTCAGGATGCTGGGTTCCAGTCCTGACCATGCATTCAAATTGCTAGATGATCCTAGGGAACCTGGTTATTCTTTGTGGTTCTCACTGGTAAATTTTGGGATATGGAAAGCATCACAATTAAAGCCAGCTAGCATTGTGATTAGGGTGCTGGGCCAGCCAAGGTGACCTTGGATAAGTTATTTAATTCTGTGCTTAACTTTCCTTATCTGTGACATGCAGGCAATCACAAAATTCCCTCAAGGACTCCTCATAAGATTTCACCAAACACAGAAAGTGCTCAGGATAGTACCCAATCTAGAGTAAAGCCCTCTCTACATATGAGCTATTATTTACCATTTCCAAAGTGTCTTACCACTTTAAATTCATTCAACTCTGTGACTCTGATGTCACCCCCAAATTTTTAGTAACCCAAGATTTTGCTTTTCAGATAGAAAGTGAACAAAGAAAGAAAATACTGAAGTTGAAGAATCATCTTTATCTGTGTTTATCAATGTTTTAATATATTTTAATAATAATGTTTATTATTATAAAACATTAATGGAACAGACATTTGTCAAGTATTAAGCACAGATATTGTTAGTATAAAATGATCAATTTGAGATGGTTAACACCTCAAGAGGTGGGGAATAGATGGAAAGAAAACATTTTGTCTTTCAAGAGAAGGAAACAGCATTCAGTGAGCACCCAGTATATGCTAGGGTTCTAAATTTCATTTCATTAAACCATCTTCTGATATTATTGTGGAGCAAATCACCATTCCCAATCTGCTGATGAGAAAGCTGAGGCTCAAGGAGGCTCAATATAGTTGCAAAGTCATATGGCTCTTGAAAGACAGACCCAGGTTCCAACGAAGCTTGAGCATAAAGCCTGTGCTCACTCCACACCACAAGGCCAGCTCAGACCACAGGGGTTCCTTGGCCAATGTCATAGTGGTGAGGGAGAAGTTATTGCTTTATAAAACAAATTCAATTTAAATGCACTAGTAGAATTTGCTCTTTAAAAGAACCCTTACATAAGTTTTGCTATGAAATGAAAATGAAAACAAAATGTTTTGAAAAATACTTTTTTCTCAGCTTCCTAATACCAGACAGAAGGAATGCTTGTTAAAGACTGGATAGAGCAGAGCAGAATTTTAATCAGATGATGTGGGTTTCAGTTCTAGCTTTGAAAATCACAACCAGAATAAGATGCTATCTCACATCTGAATAAAGATAACTGCTGGGGGGCCCTCATACCTATGTGGTTGGGGTGAAGAAAGAGGAAGCCTCTGCAATGCTACTGCTAATTATTTGTTTTCATCTTAACAAAGTGTCTTACAGACATATCATTTAACACAGTGACTACAGTTGATAGCAATATATTATACATTTGAAAAATGCTAACAGAATATTTCTTAGATGTTCTCAAAAAACATAAATGATTTTTAAATGTAAATTAGGTAGGTGCTCAGTAAATGGTTGCTGAATGAGTGAATGGATCTCTAAATTACATTTATTTGTATGTGGGTACAAAGTAAGCTACTTAATTTATGGAACCTAGTGGAACACACAAATTTGGGGACCCTTGTTTAAAAAGAAGGAAAAAATGATGCTAAAGTATAAAGATTTAAAGTATAAAATATAAAGATTTTCCCTGTGTTCTGTGATTTCTCTCTTTACATGTCAGTGTCTTTTGCTATTTAATATCATTCTAAATAAAGTAAAAATAAAGTTATAAGTGAGTTTTTTTTTTGTAGAATTCTGGTGAGACTACAAAGGACAAAAGCCCAGGAAGTCAGACTAGCCTGGGTACAGTCCTAAAAAATTACAGAATATATGACACAATTTACCTGACAAAACCCTCCTGGAATTAATAAGCAATTTGGATAAAGTTGTGGGATATAGGGTTAATATACAAAAGTTAACAGCTTTCCTACAAACCAGCAATGAACAAGTGGAATTCAAAGTTAAAAATATTACATTTACATTGACGCTCAGAAATATGAAGCACTTATGTATTAGATCTAACAAAATATGTACAAAATATAAAGCAAGAAACTGCAACTCTGATGAGAGAAATCAGAGAAGTAAGTAAATGTAAAGATGTTTCATATGTATACATAAATATCAAGATATGAGTTTTTTCTTTACAAATTGGTCTATAAATTCATGTAATCTCAATCAAAATTTCAGCAAGTTAATCTGCGGATATAAACAAATTATCTCTGAAGTTTATGGGCAGAAGCAAAGCATCTGTAATTGCCAATGCAATAGTAAAGAAAAAGAAAGTTGGAGAATTGTCACTATTCAACTTTAAGATTTATTAGAAAGCTATAGTTATCAAGATAGTATATAATCAGCAAAAAAATTAAGGTAAATTTATCAATGAAACAGAATAGAGATCCCATAAAAAGACCCACATAAATATGGTCAGCTGTTCTTTGACCAAAAAAAAAAAAAGAAAAGAAAAGGCAATACAAAGAAGAAAAATATCATTTTTTCAGCCAATGGTTCTGGAAAAACCATCCATGTTTAGGCAAAAAACAAATCTAAATACAGACCTTATACCCTTAACAAAAATTAACTCAAAATGGATCAAAGACCT
>PVKS010047522.1:0-12818 GCA_004027875.1 Aplodontia rufa | reverse complement strand
CCCTCATGGCCTCTGTATATTGCCTATGGCTGCTCACGGCCTACAATGGCAGGGCTGAATAGATTCAGAAGACCATGTGGCTTGCAAAGCTGAAAATACCATCAGGGCCATAAGAGCAAACCTTGCAGACCCCTGCACACAGGCAAACTTACTTCCATAGCAATAGTACGCAAAAGAATCTTCCTTTCACTCTCCCCATCTCTCCTCTGTTGGGAGAGAAACCAGCAGAGCAGGCATCTGTAAGCAGAATACTCCTAGGGTCCATCAGCTCCTAGCCACTGCCAAGGGGTAAACACATAGCCTGTGAATTCCCACGGGACTGGTTGGAGACACGCGGACAGGTTCTGACTCCATTACCCATCACAGAGCTTCACCATTTAAAGATCAATGGCGTGAAGCCTAGGCGATGCTGGCAGGCAGGGGCTGCGGATCCCGAGTCCTCCTCTGTGATAAATGGGGAGCAATCTCCAGGAACTCCAGCCTGGAAGACAGCCCTAGTTAAATTACTTTATCGCCCAGCTGAGAGATGGCCAGAGGTATACTCAGGCAGCATGCTAACTAGGCTCAGCATTGGCTCGGAGGCCTGCCTCCTGCTTGACACCAGAGCAGAATGCCACCTTGGGACTGGCCCACAGAAGCTGCTACTCCTGTTGCTCCATGGTGAAGTTGGGGAACTGGGGTTGCACAGTTTACACTTCCCTTACTCCAATCACTGTTTTTTTTTTTTTAAAGAGAGAAGGACAGTGAGTGAGAGAGAGAGAGAGAGAGAGAGAGAATCAACTTTTATTGAGTGTTTCACGTGGCTTTCATTTCTCTGACACTTAGTTGTATACGTGGATGCTGGGGTTTGAACCCGTGTACTTGCGCATGCCAGGTGAACACCCTAACCGCAGAGCCACTGCTCCAGCCCCTCGAATCACTGTTTTAAAGCTTGTCAAGTAGCAGGGCATAGGTACATCACAGTGTCCTAGTGATGCTGGTTCTGTGGATGTTGGGTTCATGTCCTCTCGGAATGAAACCAAGGGACACTGAGAAAAGCAGAAGAAACAGAGTTTATTTAAGAAAGGATAGAAAGAAATGGTTTCTCCAGGAGAAGGGAGTCAAGGAGCCCAGAACTCCAAGAGGGGCTCCGGCTCATCTTTCTTGTAGTCCCTCAAGATTCTCCCCCTTTGGTTAATCATTGCCTTCCCTCTCCCATGCCTAGGAGCTTGAGTGTAAAATTCTGGTCTCACTTAGTCTTTGATCCTGGGCCACAAGCATCTTTATTAACAGAGGGGAGTCGCTGTCTGGATGCCACTGTTAGGGAAAGGGGATGTGAGGCTGATATGCACCTGTGGTTACTTAGGGCAGTGGAAAGTTCTTTGCCTTCTCAGGAAAAAATGACCATCAGTTAATTTCCTTCTTATGAACCTGCATTATCCTGTCTACACTGACTGCCTAGCTTTCTCTGCCTCACTAGCACACGCTCAAAATGCCATCAGGTTTAAGAGAAAATTTTAGTGCAGTGGCTAAGGACAGAGGCCTCAGGGACAGGCAGAAGGGACTTCAAAGTCCAGCCCTGCAATTCCCACTCACCATGGGCAAGTGTCTTAGTTTGGGATCCCTCAGCAATTCACTCTGAGAAATGGATTCAAGTGCAAGTAGTTGATGCAGAAGGTGACCTTGAAGCACTAGCTGGACAGTGGATTGTGCATGAAGGAAGGTGTTGCTGTGGGCAGCTGGAGCCCAATTCTGCTGTGGTTCCAGTGTAGAACACAACCCACAGGGTAACCCACCCAGACATCAAGGGACCTGGGGTGTTAATACATCAACTCCCACCTATCGATCTCAAGGGAGGCTACCAGGTGCATTAACTCCCTGGCACTTCCGGCCTGCTGTGTGCAAGAGGTTCCAGTAGCCAGAGAGAGCCTTAAGAGAAAGAGCTACCATTGCTGGGAGCTGGAAATCATACCCAAGGAGTCTGAAATCAACCCAAGGGGATACAGGTGAGGGCTGGCAAGGGGCACCAATAACATAGGCTAATATATGGTTTCTGGGACTCAGTTTCCCATCTATAAAGTGTTATAATATTTAATATCACAGGGTTGCTTTGAAACCTAAAGACAATACTATATGTTAAAATAGTTGGCACAGGACCTGGCACTAGTAAATGTTCAAATGAAAGATACAGTCTGCAAAATAAAATTTGTAATATGTGCCATGCTCACTTGTAAAATCAATTCTGAGTCCCCAGCCTGTAGAGTTGGCAAGACATTCAACCTACATATTTTGGACAGTCCTTCTGCTTCTCTAAAGTCACATTAGAACCTGAGCCACTTGGCATCAGGCTGGGAAGCACAAGGTGGACTCTAGTCTTCAGTCTCCCATAACCTCACTGGTTACAGAATCCCTTAAGTTTGGAATCTTTGCGGAAGCAGGGAGTCCCATTGTCCTGACTTATTTCAGTGTCCCCAGCCATTCCACACCTCCCTATCCCTGACCACTAGTGGAGATGCAGCCATCTCCCCATGACCCCTGATGGGCTGGAAAGAGGCATCTGCTGAGCTCCAGTCCCTCTGCTGTTGAGGAATTTCCCTCCATTCTTGCTGTTCCTACCTTTTCTCTAATCTTCAAAGTCATTCTTCCTTCCACCCACTTGGAGCCATCAGCCACAGGTTGCAACTGAAGGGTGAACAGAAGGTCCAAATTCCCTGAGATAACAGAGAGCCTGCTTGGAACGGGGCTCTGCAGTGCCTGTGGGGTCAGCATCCTTTGGACTGCATGTCATGGATCTTCGACAATGTCCTGTGACGGGTGATAGAATCCATACAGCTCCCATGAGCCTGCTCCTCCTCCTGACGCAAATCCACAAGCTTTGTATTTTGGTCTTTGGCTGTGGAGGAGGTTCTGATGGACCCTGGAAGAATTCTTCTGCTACAGATGATCACTCTTCTAGTTTGCCATGATGTTCTACCAAGACAGAAGTACCTACCATAGTGGACATCATACGTCTACCCAGCAGCCCTTCTCTTTCCTCTTTTCTAACAGTTTCCAATACAGGGGGAAAATTACAAATAACTCCCATCTATTCTGATTGTTTTCCTGTAGCAAAACAAAACACAGATTAATACCTCAATGAATTATCCTGTCACATAAAATTTCATGCTAAATCAAGTATCATCTCATACTAAATTCTAATATAAGCCAGAAGCAAGAATCAATGATCTAGGAGAAAAGGGATGGAAGAAACAGCTAAAACTATAAATTCTATTCATTCAGGGTTTGGATGGTGATTTTTTTTCCCTGTAAATCAGAAGCAAGCTAATTTTGGTAGAGGAGAGTGTCTGGTAGGCAATAATTGCTGAATACATGTTCAGCCCAGTAGACCAGACATGCTGATCTAAAGATACATCCATGCTCTGAGAAAAAGAGTCCATCATTTTTCTGGGAGTGGTAAAATATCTGGTTTTGCATAAGAAGTAAAATAATTATTTTTCCCTACAGGGACAAGAGGGTATCCCACAAATATATAACTCTATCCCTTCCTCCTCAAGTATATCAAATGCATGAACATTTTAATACAGATCATTTCTGCTTATGAGGCTTTCACATTCCAAAATAAATTTACCTCTGCCATTATGCTATACTAGGCTTTGCAAGTTTCAAAAACCCAACTCAAACTGACTTAAGCCTAAAGGGGAATTTACCGGCTGGCATTAACTTGGAAATTTAAGTGCAGCTTGATGGAGGAGCTCAAAAGACAGCATCAAGACTTGCTGCTTCTTTATTTATTTATTTATTTATTTATTTCTGTACACTGAGTGTCACATCCAGCCCATAGCCCTGTAGGATGGCCAGCTAGCTTCTGATTGTCAAAATGACCCCAGATGTGATTGTTTGGGTTCTCCTTGTCTTCAATCTCAAATTGTGACAATCTTATTGTCATAATTACCTCCATTTTCCAGACTAAGAAAGTGAGACTCAGAGGGGTCAAGTACACTCAAGTTCTCCTAATCAAACAAGGAAGGGCTGGGCCCAAGGTCTCAGTCTGTGTGACTTCAAAGTGCGGGTCCTTAACCACTGAGCAACTCTGCCCAATGCCTTTCTTACAGACCAACGGGTCATTTTCAGGAGTGTCCAAGCTCTTCCACTATAGACATGAACCGAAGGAGCATCCCTCACCTCCTCACCCAGGGCAAGCCAATTACAAGAGTCCATTTGCAGCCACCTTGAAGGGGAACTGATTACCGAGCCAGTAATTCTGTACTGGCTACTACCACCACCAACCCTGGAATATGACTAATGTTAGAGAAGAAGCACAAATATATTTATTCTCCTTACTCTGGCCCCCCTTCCTTTTCAATCTACACCCTAAGACTGTCAAGTGGTGTGGTTGAAGGCTCTGCTCAGGCTCAATATCCAGAGTGTAGGCTGCGGCTCCTTTCTAGGGAGCCGTGTGGACACCGACACCAACAGGCTTAACCTAGGGCACTCCCTTCATGGAGGACATCTACTTCTGGGCATTTATCCTACAAATACATTCAGAGACGGATGTAATGATGGATACATCGGTCTTCAGAAATATGGTGCTCAAAAACTCAGGCTTGGGGGAAAGATTGTCAAACTCATGTATTAAACCCAGCAAAAGCGTAGCAACACATAATCTAGGGCAGCCATAGATGTGGGGGAGAGGGAAGGATCTAGGGAGACAATCAACAATGTGGCATACTCTCTACCTCCCTGAGAACCCAAATAATACTTACACAATCATTTAGTTCTGGAAAATTCACCATCTAAACATTTATATCTCTTGTCGGGGCAAAATATAGAAGAATCAAGAGACTGGGGTGTGGGCGATATGGGGGAAATTCAGGTTTAGGAACAAATGCATATCATACTGTCACTTTATATGCATTTACCATTGTACAGTAACTCAACTCCTTAATGAAAAAAAGTTTAAAGAGAGAGAGACAGTGAAAGAGAGAGAGAATCAACTTTATTTAATTTTTCATCTGATTTTCGTTGCTCCAACACTTAGCTGTGTATGTGGTGTTAGGATTTGAACCCATGTCCTTGTGCATGCCAGGCAAGCTCTGTAATTGCTGAGCCACTGCTCCATCCCTAATAAAAAATTTAAAAAAAGAAAGAAAGAAATATGATGCTCAGACTGCCCACAACAGAACCAACAGGACACCTGGACTCTTGTAAACAAAGGAGGATCCTTGAGCTCCACCCACCCCTGTGGGAGATCAGTAACTCCCAAACTGTGGCATCCAGCCTCCAAAATGACGTCGCATAAGTACCCAAGTAACTTCCTTTTTTTTTTTTTTTAAGAGAGAGGAGAGAGAAAGAGAGAATCAATTATCAATTTTATTTATTTTGAACCCAGGTTCTCAGCATGCCAGGCAAGTGCTCTTCCTCTGAGCCACTGCTCCAGACCCCCACCCCCTCTCAAGTAACTTTTGAGGCCAGACCATAAAAGAAATTGCAACTTCTCATTTGCCCTCTCTTGGATCACCCATTCTGGAGCAAGTTGGCTTCCATATCATGAGGACACTCAAGTTCATTATGGAAAATGTAACCGATAACTGATTTCTGTCATCAGCCGGCACAGACAGAGCCACCCTGGAAATGAATCCTGCAGCCCTTGTCAAGCACTGACCAGCATCTTCACCACAGCATCCTGAGAGACCACAAGCCAGAAACAACCAAGCAGGTCATTCCCTAATTCCTGACTCAAAAACCGTGGGAGACATCGGATGTTCGTGACTGTTTTAAGCCGCTAGGTTTGGGGGTAATTGGTTCTGCAGCAGTGAGCCCAGAATCTAAATGTTTACAAGCTCCCTGGGTAAATCAGACACATGCTCAAGTCTGAGAGCCACGGCATGCCTGGGATGTTCCTGAAGCACTGTTTAGACAGAGACATTGCTGCCCCCTAGGGGATCAGGAAGGCAATCTGTAATCCACCCACAGGATGGACCACAGTACAAACGGCAGCCACCTTCTCTTTTATCAAAGGCTCCACATTATTTCATGACTTCAAAAATAAAAGTAAAAAAAGTGAACATATACAATGCTCAGGAAAATCCTTTTTTTTCTATATAATGTTCTTACATCATCATCCCACATGCCCCCGGCTTCAGCAATCTGAAATATCTAATAAATATCTTTTACTCCTTAAAGAACTTCCTTTTATTCCAAAATTATTAACGTGCAATTTCATAGCAGCCTAATTGCTTGGAATTAGCCGCAGTCGTTTCTGAGGGTTCCCCACGGATGCCCCAGCCTCTGGACTTGAACCTTTGATTCCTATTCTGTAACGTGACAGCTATAATCATAGGGATACTGCTAGAATTGAACTAATTCATTAAAGCAAGGCCTTCGACCAGGCCACAGTGAACACTTGAAAAATGTCACCTATTATTTAATGACCGTCATTATTACTCACACACGCTCCACTCACATAATCCCACTGCCCTCCTTAGGAGGAGCTCCTTGTTGTTTAAATGGGCATCTATACAGTTTTTATGTACATTTACATACAAATAGAAACACATTGTACATTCGTTTTCTTCTTGCATGAATAAATTAATTCTTTATGCATTGGTCCCCGACAGTATGTGTCAGAGAAGCTCCCACGTCCGACAGGTCTGCTGCACATGTACCCAGGTTTACCTGATAGTCCCCCACTGAAGGCCACGGCGCTTGTTGCCAGCTTCATGCTACTGCGGTGCCATGAAGAATGTCACTCAGTACACGTTGCTGGGTCCTTCGCTCCAGCATGTCTGGGTCTCTGAGTGTTTGCATTGAAAATGTCAACAGATCCTCAGCCTGTGAGACACTACCACAGACAACAGGATACAAGGAAAGGTGTTTAATACCGTGGAGATTCTACAGCTAAGAGAGGTTGCTGAGGGGCTGGAGAGGTGGCTAGGTGGTTTCAGCACTTGCCCGGCACGTGCAAGTACGCGAGTTCAAACCCCAGCACCATGTACACAGCTAAGTGTCAGAGCAGCGAAAGCCATGTGAAAAACTAAATAAAGATTTATTCTATCTCTGTCTCTGTATCTGTCTCTCTCTCTCTCTCATTCTCTTTCTCTCTAAAAAAAATAGAGAGAGAGAGAGAGAGAGAGAGAGAGGTTGCTGGGACTCCACACCCTAACATTTACTCAGAAGTTCCTGCCTGCCCTGACCGGCAAGAGCTAAGGCTTCTCACCCAGCTCGGAATATGTGCTGGGGTCTCCACTCCTCTGAGTTCCTACCCATCTCCTCCAGGCCATGAGAGACAGGGAAGAAGACTTCCCATCCAGAAGACCCAAAACACCTCCCGAGGAAGCACAGCCACACTGCCCTTTCAGGGCACAGCCAATCACCCTCACGATGAGCCCAAGGGAGACAGCTGCAGAGCCCAGCAGGACATGTCTCCTGCATTACCACAAGGAGGGAGGATCATGTGTGAAGTTTGTGTTACTCAGTTTCTTATCTCTGTGACAAACCTCCTGAGGTAAGCAACGTAATGAGCTCATAGTTTTAGAGGTTTCAGTCCCAAGTCACTTGGCCCCGTTGCAGGACCTAACAGCAGGTGGAAGCCAGTTCACCTCCTGGCAGCAGAGAGGGGAAGAGGAGTGACTGGGATCCCAACATCCCCTCCATGGGCACACCCTCCAATGATCTTGCCACCTGCCACTTGGCCCTACCTCCTAAGGGTTTCACCAATTCCCAATAGTGCCACAGGCTGGGGACTAAGCCTTCAACACCTGGACCAGTGGACACTCCAGATCCAAATTACAGCAATTGGAGACCTGGGTCCTCCATGCTAAAATTGCCCCTTGTGCAGCACAGGTGAAGGGAAGTGAGGTCTGCGTGACCCTCCGGCCACCATCTGGTCCTCAGTCCCAGCTGGAGCGAGCACAGGATTGAATGAGAATGCACACCTCGTCTCCCAAGAGCAACCCCGTGTGTTCTGGTCTAGGGCAGTCACCTCCAAGTTTGGAAATGGCTTTCTCTACCCCTGCAGGGGCATGTTCTGCCAACACCCAGAGTTTGCATCAGGGTCTCTTCAGAATTCCTAGCAGCTCCATCCCCAACTTCAGCACTGGGGCTTTCAAAGCTCCCCAAGAACCATGGATGGTAAATGCTCACACCCAGAATCAAGGGACAGTCCTCCTCCAAAGTAAAACTCCAGTCTCCCTACTACATGTGCATTTTCTAAGCTTTGAGGAAAATGTATAAGGAACCCTATTAAATGTGCATTTTCATTCATATATATGAAAATATATCTACCTATAGACTTGCTATCAGGAATTGAACCCAGGGGCACTTAACCACAGAGCCACATCCCCAGCCCTTTCTTATTTTATTTCATTTTATTTTGAGATAGTCTTCCTATGTTGCTTATGGCCTCACAAAGTTTCAGAGGCGGGCCTCAAACTTGTGATCCTCCTGCCGCAGCCTCCAGAGTTGCTGGAATTACAGACATGCACCACCGTGCCCAGCTGCATGTATATATTTCATTCATTCAATAATATTTACTAAGTTCCTTCTACATGGCAAACATTCCTCCAGGTAGTGAGAACACACGGGTGGATAAAGGAAGCCAAAATCCCATAGGGAACACATTCGAGCATGCATATGCTTAGGGAAAAAGCCTAGAAAGTATTTTTAATGTGGTAATGGTCATCCCCGAGGACTGTGATAATAAGAGATTGTTATGATTTGAATGTCCCCACCAAGACTTAGGTTGAAATTTCGTCCCCAATTGGAGGTGTTAAGAGGTGGGGCCAAGTGAAGCCTCTGGGAGGTAATCGGGTTAGACAAGGTCACAAGGGCAGGCCCTCCTGATGGCATTCATGCCTCAAGAGAAAGAGCAGGAGAGGCCCAGGCCTGGTCCTGCCTCGAGATGCCCTCTGTCCAGCAAGAGTCCCTCATCAAGTGCAGTCACTCAGTTCTGAACTTCCAAGCATTCATTCACAAACTGAATAAAACTTTATTCTTTATAAATTACTTAGCCTGTGCCATTAGTTATAGCAACAGGAAATGCACGAAGACACATCTTTCTTTTTAATGTTTTGTGTTGCTTAACGTTTTTCCATTTGAGGAAACAATGATGATGTAGATGAATATTTATAGCTATGGTGGTATGCTCACAGGATATTATTACTTGAAGAGGTGGGCCACCGAAGAGTATGCAACGTACACCGTTGTGCATATGTGTGTACAGTGAGTACGTGGGTGTGTACGCATGTGGACGTGGAGGCAGGTGTATTGCTAGGGGGGATTTTTTTTAAGAGACCAAGAGGAAAGGAGAAGCAATTATATTTATTTTATCATCTTTATTTCCTGACACTTAATTGTGTACGTGGTGCTGGGGTTTGAACCCTGCTCGCACATGCTAGGCAAGTGTTCCAACCACTGAGCCACTGCTCCAGCCCCAGCTAGTGAGGATTTTTCCTGGAGGAAGTATAAAGGGATTTGCTGTTGAGTTTCCTTTGTTTCTCTCCGTGCTTCCATGCGCTATGTAACAGGCACACACCACTTAAACAGGGACTGCGACCCAGCCCTAAGCTATTCTGTCCCTTGGTCTACCAGAATTCCTGGTATTTTTCCATTAGTCACCCATCTGGTTAAACATGCGTGCAAGGAGGTTTCTGTTGAACACTTTGGAGGAATAAGGCATTGGGCTCTTGTCACCTGTGAGAGAGAAGCTCCAACAAGTGAATCTAAAAAGGAGCTCATATTGGAGAGCTGGGGCTGGAGGGGGCTATGCCTGACTCAGTGAGGCACAGACAGACAGGGCAGGGGACAGGAAGACCCAGACCAGTGTGGAACACCCAGGGTACTCCTCCACTCTGAGAGCAGGAAGGAGGAGGCTGAAGGAGAGGCAGGAAGGAGGAGGCTGGAGGAAAGGCAGGAGGGAGGAGGCTGGAGGAGAGGCCAGAGGGAGGAGGCTGGAGGAGAGGCAGGAGGGAGGAGGCTGGAGGAGAGGCAGGAGGGAGGAGGCTGGAGGAGAGGCAGGAGGGAGGAGGACCTCATCCACGCCCCTCCCTCCACTCATCCCCCCATCCTTCCATTCAACACCCACTCCAGAGGCAAAGTCATACTAATGAGCAACCTGTTCCCTCAAAGGGAACGGGAAGCTTTGTCCATAACGAGCTGCAGGGCCTGGGTCTTCGGCTGCTCCATCAGGAGTAACTCCTGTCTCTGTCACAGCCACCAGGGCTGAGCGAGTCAGGACAGCACCCAAGGATCCACTTTCCCTACAAGCATGTGCTCTCAGGGCAGCAGAACCATCAGCCGCACAGACAGAAGACGGCCCCAGGAGGAGCACGCCTGTCTCTCATCTCCACCCACGGGGCCGCGATTGGCTGGGCGGTGGGACTGGTTTACATTCAATCCAGACCTCCGAAGACCAGCTCTCTGTTAATGACTGACTGTCTCCAGGCTCCTGCTTTATTACAGTTTTACAAACCATCCAGGAGGTGAGACAGGAACTAAACACACCTCTCTTCCTCTTTCAATTCATCCAGCATTTTTTCCCAATACTTCCCAGAGGTCAGGGACTGAAATTCAGATCCAGGGTTCTTTGGGGCTTGAACGAATATGGGGACACCTTGAACTTTTATAAACATGAATTCAATTTTTTAAATTATAAAAGTAGCACACATTCATTGTAAGATGTTAAACAACAAACCATTTTTAAAACACCAATCATCTCCTGCTCCACTTTTCAACTCCACGCCCCTCTCCCCCTGAAGTTACCAATGTTAATGATTGCCATAGATTTCTTCTGTGTGCCTTTTTTCCTTACAAAAATGGAATTGTGGGGCTGGAGCAGTGGCTCAGTGGTTATGGCGCTTGCCTGGCATGTACAAATATGCCGGTTTGAACCCCAGCACCACATACACAACTAAGCGTAGGAGCAATAAGGCCACATGAAAAACTAAATAAAATTGATTTTCTCTCTCTTGCTCACTGTCCCTCTCTCTTTAAAAAAGGGAATGGGGGTTGTACTACACATGTGGCTCTACAACTCACCTTTTTTCCCTTCATTATGTGTTAAGAACAGTCTACCAGGGCAATAGAGAGGTGATCTTGTCCTTTTTCATAGCTGCATGATATTCCAGAGTATGGATGTGAGAATTTGATTCAACAAGTCCCAGACTGATGGGCGATGAGAATGTCTCCAGAGGTGAAGCAGACTCATTTAACACCTTGGGACATAGTTGTGCTTTCATGGATGTCTATAGAAAAACTTTCCTGTGTGGGACCACTGGGTATAGACACCTAACAATGACAGGGCTCTTTACTGTCCCAGTCCTTGGGAAACTTCGCAGTAGTTCAGTTCCTTCTGGTTGAGGAACAAGATCACCTCTTCTCTGCCTCTCTCCACAAGGTGCCCAAGCCCCTTGCCCTCCTTTCAGGGGGCTGGAGAGATTGTTCCCCGGTGGTGGGTCAGGAGGGCAGGTGCACTCCAGCACAATGCAGCACCCAGTGCCTGTCCCATGTCTTCCTGCATTCATGATGGAAGCTTCCCCATCCTCCCCCCACTTCCCAAATCCTCCCTCATCTGCGTGGTCCCCTTTCCCCAGCTCCAGTATCATCAGTTCTTTAGGACAGGGGGTGGGGACATCTGCACATGTTCATCAATCGCTGTTTTTGGTGCCATCTGACAGAGGAGAAAAGCAGAGGGAAGAGGGGCAGGGCCTTCCGCACAGGGACGACACTTGTGGATGCTGCCCCCACCCACCCACCCGCTTCTCCTGACTGCTTCCTACACGCCCACCACACAAGGCCTGGCCTCAAGTGATCCTCAGCACCTCCCTCTGCGCAGACACTGCGAACACCCAACGTTCACAGCCAAGACGCCGGGCGGGTCAGGGGGATGCGATTCAGGGCAACAGCACTTAACAAATGGGCAGCAGAGACGGAACAAACAGCTCAGGTCTCCGACAGGACTTCATCCGAGTGGAGGAAGGTGGGGGTCTCCTTCACAGCTCATTCCGAGAATATTAATCATCACAGGTAGGTTAATATTGAAATAGAACAGGACCTAAATTTAGACCGACAAGTTCAAATCTGTCGCCGTCACCCCGATCCGATCCAATCTGTCAGCAAGGCCTGCCAGCTCGGGCTCTTCCTTCACACAGGCTGGGTGGCTAGCCCTTCCTTTCTAAGTGTCACTCCACCCAAGGCGCCAGGATTTTTTAGCCACAGCTCCCTGCAGCCCAGGCATCTACCCTTATCCCTCCAGAGGCTGCTGGCATGGAGCAGCCGAGAAGTCCTTTTAAAATATAAATTGGATCTGTGTCTCCCCAGCTTGGAGCCTCCAGAGAATGACTCTTGGCCATGCTTAAAATAAAACCCTCATTCCTCACCCTGGCCGATGGGGCAGCACAGGATCTGCCTGAATTCCCAACCTTGCCTGCCGCAGCAAACCTTCCCTAGCTCACCCTGTCCCTCTTCCTGTCTAGTGAGACTTAGATTCCCGCTCTCCTCCTCCACAGCCACTGCACTTGCCATGCCCTCTCGCTGGGATTCTCAGCCTCCAGGTGTCCACACAGCTGCCTGCTCCTCTTCCTTAGGTCTCAATTCAGATGTCACACCAAAGAAATCTCCCTGGGCTCAACTAAAAAGCCACCATCCCATCACTTCTATCCCAGTGGCCTGCATTAGTCTTTCAGAGAAGTCGTTGTCATCTGAGATGTCCGCGGTCACCTCTATTTAGTTGATTGTCAGTCTTCTCAGGTTAGGATATAAGCACCACCCAGGTAGGGGTCAGGTCTACTATGTTCAAGTGCCCAGGACATAGTAGGTGCTCAATAAATCTCTGAGAAGAGAGG
>PVKS010047521.1:0-12792 GCA_004027875.1 Aplodontia rufa | reverse complement strand
GCCATTCCATTGACCTGACAAAACATCTCTCCAGAGGACTGAAGGCCTTTTGTTTTTAGAAGGTTCAGCATGATGGACGGCAGCAGAACATCCATCCGAGTCAAGGTTCAAAAAATTCAAAGTGAATAAGGCAATAGAGAGTTTATCCTTAGGGGATCTGAAGGATGCCCCTATTCCCCCTTTTTGTTTAGTTAACATAGCTTTTAGAGTTAGGTGGGTGTGTTCAACAACACCTTGGCCTGTGGGGTTGTAAGGAATCCCTGTAATATGCTGAATGCCAAAGGTGGAACAGAATTATTTAAAGGCCTGAGAGGTGTATCGGGACCATTGTCTGTCCTAATTTGTCACGGAAGCCTGAGAGTAGAGAACGTGAAGAGACAACGAGTAATAATATCTTTAGCTTTCTCACCAGCCAGGGGCATAGCCAAGATGAACCCAGAGAATGCATCCACAGTAACATGTAGGTGATTTCCCTTCCTACAGCAGCGACATGTCCCTGAGAGGCCTGGGTTAGGGCAGTTTCTTTTCATATGACCAGGTTTTCCACATTTAAAGCAATTTCCCTGAGTCCTCCTCCTCCTTTCATGCTTTGCGTGATTGCAGCTGCCATCACTTGTCCTTGAATAACTGTCTCATTAATATCCTTGCATACTTTTAAATATGCAGACAATTCCTATTCCTCCAAGGCCTGATAGATTCCTTGCACCACTTGTTAGCTTGCTCATAGGCAAGCTGCTTAACAAGGGGCATGGCTTGGTCTATGTCCCTGAATTCACGGCTGGTGGTCTGCATTAATCTGTCCACAAAATCTGCATAAGGCTCGTTGGCTCCTTGAATGACCTTAGATAACTTCCCTTGTAAGTCTCCTGTGCTGGAAAGAGTTTTCCAGGCTTTGACAGCTATAGCACTTATCTGCTGGTACACACCTGGATGATAATTAATTTGCTGTGCTTGTCCTTCGTATTGTCCCATACCTAACAACATATGCAGATTCCATTGAGGGTTGCCCACACTGGCATTTAAATGAGCAAGATCTAAGCAGCGCTCTTGGTTAGCAACTTTCCACAATAGGTATTGACTCCCAGACAGACATGCCTGGGCAAGATTCTCCCAATCTAAAGGTGTAAGGTTAGAAGAGCCCAAGGACTCTAATAGGGAGAGTGTGGATGCTGCTTGCACTCCATAAGTCATGACTGCTTCTTTTAATTGCTTAATTAGCTTAAAATTCACAGGTTCATAGTATCGGGTGCCATTTGCATCCTGCAATACGGGAAAGGCACCAGGATTAGTGGAGTCATTAATGTCCTTCCATGTAATCTCCTCCACCCTAGATTTACCCTGAGCAGTGGAATAGTGGGATGAGCATTTACAAACACACCCATCATTATATTCAGGAGGCAATGGGGGGGGGGCACTAGGACCTTTTCCTTGCTGCTCTCTGATCTGACGATCCAGCTCTATCAGCGTTGAATCAGATAGCTCGTCGAGATACTCTCCGAGTATGGACGAGGTTGAGCTTGCCTTAATTTCTTCTAATACTTCCTCTCCCTTTTGGACAATATCTTGTATTTCCTCTTTTGGGGTCTGCAAGGAACTGAGCACCAGATTCCATATGGCTAGCCCTCCTACTGGGAGTGCTTTTTCCTTACCTTGCTCACGCAGTTTCTCCCTGAGTGTTCCCATTGAGGGATATTTAATAGCCCTTCCTCTAGAAACCAAGGAGAAGACTTCTCCACCATCCTAAGGAATGCCCAGGCCATGGCCATTTTTAAAGGCGTACCATTTCTTTTCAATAGTTTCTTAAGTGGTTGTTCCATTCTCATTCATGACATTTCCGAACCCATGGTGGATTTCAAGCCCTAACAAAATTGCAACTGCAACAATACTAAAAAACCACACCAACAGTAAAATCACAAAGACACACAGAACAAATTTTTTCCAACAAAACACAGGACTTCCTACCCTAGCTCCAAGCTAGGGCTTCCTCTCCTCACAGGAGCCCAACGTTAACCTCGAGGTTCCTGGTTTTTAGATTGCAGATTTTGAATTTTTACATTCACTTGGGCACTCTATCAAATAGAGTTCTTGTCTATCTCTAACAACTTACCTTGCCTTAGCCACTTACCACTGTTTTCGGAGGTGTCCCCGTACGGGCCACCACTTGTTGCGTTGGACCAGTGAGGTGGCAATAATGACACGCACACACTTGCTTCTTGTGGAGAACTCTCACGCTTTATTCAGTAAGTTGTACCGCTTATATAGCGAAGGTAACCCAATCAGCCAGTTGTTGCTACGAGAAAGAAAACTCTGCTGCCGGCTACTATTGGTTGTCCCTAGGTGGTCAGATATTGTGAGCATATGAACCAGGAACAGCATGAGGTCAGCTGACTTGGTTTGGCCAGCTGCTAGCCACCATCTTAAAGCTGCCTGCATGGCATGGCCCCCAGGTGACGCCCACCACAAGCCCTGTCTAGTAACTGAATTCAGGGGAAATGCTTTCAGTTTTTCTCCATTGAGGATAATGTTGGCTATGCGTCTGTCAGAAATGGATCTGACATAGTTATTTTCCCTTGTTCCCTATCTTTTCCAAAGTTTTGAGCATAAAGTGGTGTTGAATTTTATCAAATGCCTTCTCTGCATCAATTGAGATGATTATATGATTTTTATTTTTAATTCTGTTTATGTGGTGAATTGCATTTATTGATTTGTGTATATTGAACCAGCCTTGTTTTCCTGGAATGAAGCCCACTTGATCATGATGTATTATATTTTTCGTGTGGTTTTGTATCTGTTTAGCTAAAATTTTATTAAGGATTTTTGCATCAATGTTCATCAGGTAAATTGGTCTGTAGTTTTCTTTCCTTGATGTGTCTTTGTTGGGCTTTGGAATCAGTGTAATATTTGCTTCATAAAAAGTATTTGGGTGTGATCCCACTCTATCAATTTCCTGGAAGAGCTTGTAGAGGATCGGTGTTAGTTCTTCTGTGAAGGCTTGGTAGAATTCTGCTGTATATCCATCCGGACCTGGGCTTTTCTTTATTGGGAGAGCTTTGATTGTGGCTTCAATTTCGCTTTCTGTGATAGGTTGGTTGAGGTTTTCAATGTCCTCCTTTGTTAAAGAGGGGATGTTGTGTGTGTCCAAAAACCTGTCCATGTCCTGGAGGTTATCAAATTTGGCAGAGTATAAGTTTTCAAAATAGGTTTTGATAATCTTCTGTATCTTGGATGGGTCTGTGGTGATATCCCCATTTTTGTCTCTTATTTTGTTGATTTGCTTCATTTCAATCTTCCTTTTGGTGAGTTTGGCAAGGGGTCTGTTGATTTTGTTAACTCTTTCAAAAAACCAACTCTTGGATTTGTTAATAGATTGAACAGCTTTTTTGTTCTCAATTTCTTTGATTTCATCTCTGATTTTGGTGATTTCCTGTCCTCTGTTAGATTTAGGGTTGGACTGTTCCTCCTTTTGTAGTCGTTTGAGTTGAAGCAGAAGACTATTAATCTGATCTCTTTGTAAATATTTGATGTATGCACTCAGTGCTATAAATTTACCTCTTAAGAATGCCTTCATACTGTCCCAGAGGTTTTGGTATGTTGTTTCCTCATTCTTGTTCAATTCCAAAAACTTCATACTCTCTGTTCTCATTTCCTCTTTTACCCATCCTTTGTTTAAAAGGTAATAAATCAATTTCCAACTATTTCAATAGTTTCTGTTGTTTCTCTTGTTGTTGATTGCTAAGATCATAGCATTATGATCTGACAGAATACATGGGATTATATACCCTTTTTATATTTGCTAAGATTATCCCAATGAACTAGTATGTGGTCTAGTTTAGAGAAGGATCCATGGGCTGAAGAGAAGAAGGTAAATTCAGCCATCTTAGGTTGGAATATTCTGTAAATGTCTGTTAAGCCCAATTGATTAATAGAGTAGTTCAGATTGGAGATGTCTTTATTGATTTTTTGTTTTGATGATCTGTCTAGAGTTGATAGAGGTGTGTTGAAATCCCCCAGGATTATTGTGTTGAGATCAATGTGGGGATTAATGTCCTTAAGTAGTTTTTCCATATATTTGGGGGCAGTTGTAATTGGGGGCATAAATGTTGATTCGTCATATCTTCTTGGTGAACTGTCCCTTTAAGTATGATAAAGTGCCCTCTTTGTCCTTTCTGACTAGTTTTAGTTGGAAATTAATTTTGTCAGAAATTAGAATCACTACACCAGCTTGCTTTTTTGTGCCACAGGCCTGGTAGACTTTTTGCCATCCTTTCACTTTCAGCCTGTGTCTATTTTTGAGTGTCAAATGTGTCTCTTGCAGGCAACATATTGTTGGATTTTGTTTTTTGATCCAGTGGGTCAGTCTGTGCCTTTTAATTGTGGCATTGCGACCGTTTACCTTCAAGGATAGAACAGATATGGGAGGTTGATTAACAGAATTTGTATGTATTACAGAATTTTGAGTCATCTTGAAAGTCAGTTTTTGTATAGTATGATTATTGACTCGCCCTTGTTTAAGGATTTATCATATCATTGGCATTATCTTCTATATTTATTTATTTTATTTTAATTTTATTTTTTGAACAACCTTACAAGATTTTTAACAAAATAATATAAAATGTGGATATATTCTGGAATCAAATGTGTATATATTCTGGATATTGCAATTATCCCCAGGAGTGCCCCGCCCAATTACCCTCCCTTATCCCACCCTTCCCCTTCCCACTATAATGCTAAAAAAAGTATTAAATTGTAAAGCATTATATCTTATCTGGATTTAACTCATGGTACTAGACCAACTTTCTCATTGTCCAGGGTCTAGTCCCCACCTCCACAGATGAGTGGAGACATTGACCCTTAGATCTCTGGGTTAAGCTGATTTTACTCATCATGATCTCTTACATAGCCATCCATTTACCTTCAAAGGCTGCAATATCATTGTTTCTAATTGCTGTGTAATATTCCATGGTATAAATGTACCACAGTTTTGGGATCCATTCTTCCAGTGAGGGACATTGGGGTTGTTCCCATAGCCTAGCAGTGCTAAATTGTGCTGCTATGAACATCGATATTGCTGTGTCACTGTAATGTGCTGATTCTAAGTCCCCTGGAAAGATATCCAGGAGTGGAATAGCAGGGTCATATGGTGGACTCATCCCTAATTTTTTAAGGATTCTCCATACTGCTTTCCAGAGGGGCTGTACCAGACTGCAGCTCCACCAACAGTGTGTTAGTGTGCCTATCTCTCCACAGCCCCTCCAGCCATTATTATTATTTTCTTCATCTTTGCCATTCTGACTGGTGTAAGGTGATATCTTAATGTGGTTTTCATTTGCATTTCTCTGATTACTAGAGATTTAGCGCACTTTCTCTTGTATTCATTGGCTTGATCAAAGTCCTCTGGTGAGAGGTCACTATTTAGGTCTTGGTCCATTTATTAATTGGGCTGTTAGTGTTTTTGTAGTTGAGATTTTTGAGGATTTTGTAGATTCTGGATATGAGACCCTTGTCAGAGGAATCATAGCCCATGATTCTCTCCATTTCCATAGGAAACCTCTTGACTCTTTTGATTGTTTCCTTGGCAGTACAAAAGCTTTTTAGCTTTATGGCATCCCATTCACTGATTTTTTACTTTCCTTCCTTTACTTTTGGAGACCTGTTGAGAAAGTCTTTGCCTACTCCCAAATGTTGAAGTGTTGGACCAATTTTTTCTTCTATCAGTTGCAATTTAGCTGGTTTGATACCAAGCTCCTTGATCCATTTTGATTTGATTCTTGTGCAAGGTGAAAGATATGGGTCTAATTTCAACTTTCTGCAGGTGGAGGACCAGTTTGTCCAGCACCATTTGTTGAAGAGGCTGTCACTTCTCCATGTAATATTTTGTCCCCCTTTGTCAAAAATCAGATGTTTAAAGATTTGAGGATTGGTTTCGGGGTCTTCTATTCTATTTCATTGGTCTTCTTCCCTGTCTTGATACCAGTACCATGCTGTCTTTGTCATTAAGGCTCTATAGTATAGTTTTAGTTCTGGAATGGCAAAACCGCCTGTTTCATCTTTCTTGCTTAGTAGTGCTTTGGCAATTCTTGGTTTCTTGTTGTTCCAAATGAATTTGAGAATTGCTTTTTATATGTCTGTAAAGAATGATATAGGTATCTTTATAGGGATAGCATTAAATCTATATAAAGCTTTTGGTAGAATGGCCATTTTTATTATATTAATTCTGCCTATCCAAGAGAATGCGACATCTTTCCATCTTCTTAGGTCATCTTGGATTTCATTCTTCAATGTTCCAAAGTTTTCATTGAAGAGATCTTTGATTTCCCTTGTTAGGTTAATTCCCAATTATTTTATTTTTTTGAAGCTATTTGGAAAGGAACTGATTTCCTGACTTCTTCTTCACTGTTATTATTGTTATAAAGGAAAGCTATTGATTTATGTGTGTTGATCTTGTATCCTGCCACTTTCCTAAATCTACTTATGAGTTCAAGCAGTTTATTGATGGAGTTTTTTTGATCTTCCAGATACAGGATCATGTCATCAGCAAAAAGAGAGAGTTTGACTTCCTCTCTTCCTATTTTTATCCCTTTGATTTCTTTCTCTTGCCTAATTGCTCCATCTAGGGTCTCAAGAACAATATTGAATAAATGAGGTGAGAGCGGGCATTATCTTCTAAATAGAGAATATCTTTGAGAATGTTCTGTAGCATTAATGCAGGATTAATGTTCACGTATCTTGCAAGCATGAATTTATCGTTAAAGTATGTAATTTTCCCTTCGTATTTGAAGTTGAGTTTTGCCGGATATATCATCTTTGGTTGAAAATTGTTATTTTTTAACACTTGAAAGATATTGTTCCAAGCTCTTCTAGTATTCATTGTTTGTTCTGAAAAATCCATAGTGATCTGAATAGGTTTGCCTCTGAATGTGATTTGGGGCTTTCCTCTAGCACCTTTTAGAATACTCTCTTTAATTTCTGTTATTCAATTTGTAAATGATATGTCTTGGTGAGTTTCTCCTCTGATTAGGTCTATTTGGTGTTCTATAAGCATCTTGGATGTGGTATTCCAGATCAATAGCAAAATGAGGGAATTTCTCACTTTTGATTTTGCTTAAAAGGTTCCTGAATCCCCTTGTTTGCTGTTCAGAGTTTTCCCCCAGGCCAATAATTCTCAGATTATTATGCCTCATCTCATCAAATATTACATGATAGTTCTGAGTATGTAAAATAAACTGTTTATCTTGTTTTTCTTGTTTGATTTCTACATTGTTTAGGCGATCCTCACTGTCCGATACTCGATCTTCAAAAGCTGAAGATCTATTTTCATAAGAGTTTAGTCTAGTGTTGGTGTCTTCCAGTGAAGATTGGAAATGGTTAACCATGTTTTTCAATCCAGATAGATCTGAGGTATCTTTTTTCAGAATGTCGATATCCTTGTACAGGTGATTTTCATCTCCTGGAATTGATCCTTAATTTCTCTGTAGAATTTATCTCTCATCTCTTGAAATTGCTCTCAGATCTCTTTCCTTATTTCCTCTCTCAACTCTTTGATTGCATTACTAATCATAATGCTGACACAATGTCTTTGGTTGTCATCTAGGGCCCTGGATATGAGATCCTTAGGTGGGGAGTTCTTGTTTGAGAGTTTTTTCCCCTTTTCCTCATTTGCTGAGTCAGAGAGCTTGTCTTTTATTTCAGCCTTGTTACTCTTGTTGGAGAAATTGGAGCTTCTTATGACTTTGCTTCGTTGTGAAGAGGATCTATGTGGTCAATATAGACCTAAAGATGCCAGATGCTTCTGTGAGAATTTGAGAGGCTATAGGTGCAAATACTAGTCCATTTCACCTAAAAAAGATGAGCTGATGATTAGCATCAATAGTAGCAGCTTTCTTTGAGAAAACTCTCACTGTGTAGTATGATACCAAGCAAAAACCCATTTTGAAGCTTGCCAATTTCTTCAGGTATTAGGGTCACTCTGAAATTGGGGAGAAGGATTGACTAGGAAGTCAAGGAAGTGAATTGGGGAGTTATGAAATCACACCTGTTATACAGTAGAGGGGAACTAGTGATTAGGGGGGAATAGGTTATTCTATTAGGACTAAGGAAAACATAGGACTAGGGTGCCAGTAGGGTAAAGACTTGGGGTGAGTATGAAAAAAAGATGCTTAAATTTAGGGATTACCAGAGTAAAGTGGAGAAAGAAGTTAGCAGTAGGGTTCAATAAGACCTAAAGGGATAAGAGCCAATCAATAATACATACACACAGATCAGTATTTACATCCACCGACACCAAAATTCAGTATTAATCATAAGGCAAGAAAGGAGCAGAGGAAAAAGAAGGAAAAAAACCCAAAACCCACAGTAATGTTAAAATTTTAAAAATATTATTTTCCAGCTGGATTCCCATTTTAAAAAATTAAAAAAGTAATAATGAAAGAAAAAAAATGAAGAAATGAAAAAGAAATAAAAACCCCACAAAACTAGTTGGTAACGTTCTGAGATTTTCTGACCCTTAGATCAGGAGGTATGTATCATGGGGTGGTGCATTCAAATCCAACATCAAGCTGGGGATTCTCCAGAGTTGAGCTTGTTTGGGGAGAAGCAGACTGGTTTGGTCAGGTGGCTTGGATTTTCTTAGAGGATCTCCTCAAAATTTTCTGTTGCAAAGGGGTATTCAGCTCTCCCTGGGCTGTAATCCTGAGATGATTGCTTTCTGCCAATCCACACTCTAGATATTTCTTGGACCTGGGGCACAGAAGTTGTAGACATTCAAGTTGATCCTATTGTAGATGCGTGGATCTCTGACTTATCCAAGGAGAGTGGCTAGCCTGAGACTCGCTTCCTCAGGATCACTGATGACCCACTCTGTGTGTCTTGTGATCTTCAGAAGTCCCAACAGCTGCTCTGTGGGGTTGACTGAAACCCTCAGAAAATGGACCAGATCATGCCAGTGCTTTTGTGATTCTCTGTTCATTGCAAGCACTAGGAGGCACCCTGCTAGAGAGGTCCAGGCCTACGCAGCCTTGGCTATACGAGGAGCTCATATGCTAAGGTGAAGCCCGAGCTGCCCCATATATTCAAAGCTTCCTGAGGCAGATTTCAAGCACAGGCTAAAGCAGAGGATCCCCTATAGAGGGATGCTCCCTGCTGTAGCAAGCTCTGTTCACAGGCTCCTCCTATTTGGGTGGGAGGTGGGATGGACCAAAGGGCAGAAGGTCACCAACTGAGAGGTTTGGGAGCTGGAGAGATGAATAGCAGTTTGCTACAGACCCCAGGGCAGATGGCCAGTTGTTTGGGAGGCAGTAACTTCTGTTTCTGGTCACGGGGACTGAGGCCCCATAAAGCTGCTGGGCGACCTGCCCTGTCCTCAGGGACACATCACAATGGGGACCTCCTGCAGCACAAACAGCTACGAGTTTGCTAATGTGAGGAATTAATTCCCAGCACTTTATGCAAGATTAGGTAAACTACAAGCAGTCAGATCAGGGAGTTCGCATCCGGCTGGGTTAGGGAATGTGGTTAGGAAACTTGCTCTTTTGCTCCATTTTAGATTCAGCCCCACCCTTGGGACAACGTCACAATTGGGCGCCGGCTGTGGCCACTCGCAGGAACAGCTTTAAGTTCACTAATGTGAGCAATTAATTCCCAAACTTAATTCCAGGTTAATGGAAATGAAGAGCAGACTGATCAGGGAGTTCGAGGCCCGATTAGGGTATTTGATTAGGAAACTTGCTCCATTTCCTCCCCTTTGGGGAAGTGCCCCTCCCCCCGGGTATGGGGCCGGTCACAAGGGTGCCACAAACTTCCTTCTTTATTTTCGTTAATGCTCCATACTATTCCTTTGGAGTTAAAAAAATTAGCAGGGAGTAATGTTTGCCCACACTGGGAGCTTCGTCCTACCGTGCGTGCAGACCTGCAGTGTGAGGTGACTCTCAGGAGCATCTTGGAGTCACTGCTGCTGGGGTGGCCGCCACCTTCTACCCCCTTTATTGAGTTTTTGACTTGGCTTTTGTTGCTCTGACACTTAGTTGTGTACATGGGTGCGGAGGCGTGAATCCATGTACTCATGCATGCCAGGCAAGCGCCATAACCACCGAACAATCACTCCAGCACCTTGTGCAGCTTTTTTGAGGATCAGAGACCTGAGAGAATCACGTGGAGAAAAAGAGGGATTTTTTTTCCATCCCACCAGGAATGCAGCAGTTTTGCTCTCTTGGTTTACATTCTACCAGCTGCCAGAAAGCAGGGGTTGAGTTGAACAGAGCAGGTGACTGGATTGCCACAGGTAAGCCATGCTTTATAAAAACAGAGCATCAGCACATTTGCAGACACCCACCCAGCTCATACACTGCTTCTGGCAAGAACTGTGTTTGGAAGTGGCCCAAAGAGGTGCCTAGCTGGGCAGGCTGCCTGCGGGAAGCCCAGCCACCATTACAAGCTCCAGGAGACAGCACTTTCTGGCTTTTCAGAGCAGGATCTGAAAGCTGCACCTGCATGAGGAGATGATCACTGACCACAGACTGAACTAGGAAGAGAAGGCTTTGGACAGGCCCAGTCTCCACCATGCTTAGAGGGACTTGGGTTTGTGGAGTAAAGGAGAGCATTTCTCAGCCCTGTCTACTCCCACCCCAGCCAGAAGGATCATGTGACAAGTTAAAGGCTCTGAGTCTTCTCTCACAAAAGACATTGTATGCAACATTCAGCAGAGGGAGAATAGAAATCATCTCACACTCCCTGCTCAGTAAGTCTTCTGGCTTTCAGTTCTCCTGGGAGTTAGGCAAACTCCAGGGCATTCCAGAATAAGACTTCTTCACTAGAATCCCCTCCTAGAAATCCCAGGAGACTGAGGAAATCCCAGTCCTATTTGTGAAATCACATAACCACAAAGTGAGAGACCTTGATACCAAAACCCAGGACAGTGAACATTTCCTCCTGAAGGGCTCAGAGATGATCATACTGTCTATAGTTCCAAGTTTTCATTAAGAATTTTTTACTTTTTATTTGATTTTGTATGTATATTTTTCTTTCCTTTTTTTTCTTCCCTTATTTTTCCCCTGTTCTCAACATACAGTGGTGCAATAACTGGAAAAGCTGATTATTTCATGGACTTATGAAAATACTAGGTATTTTTGTTTTACATATTTTGTTTTCTGGAATTTTCTCTCTCCTTTTTTATTATTTATGTTTATTTTCTTGTTTTTTTCCTTTTTTAGATTTTATTTATTTTTACTTTCTTTTTTAAATTTTATTCAATAAACATGGTCTTACAACAGGAGGGGTTCATCATCATAAAATCAAGAACAAAAGTGTAATGACAGAACAAGACAATATTGGTATCAGACCATGTTTTCCCCCTTTGGGTTCCCAATGGTTCCATGTTTCACTTTACTTAAGACCCAAGTTAATTGGACTTCTGGAAGTCATAGGTTCCCCTCAGGTTAGATTCCCCCCTCCTACCTCCCTCTGATCACCTTGATGTCCTTCCTATTCCCATCCCCCCTCCCAATTCCCCTCCCTACATCCCCCAGGAACCTGAGCACAGTTCCCCATAATCATGTAAGAATTAATTCATGCTGAAGTAATTGTTAAGTTAGCCATCTAACACACAAATTTTGCTTATATTCTGGCATCCACAAATGACAGAAAACATTTGGCCCTTGAGAACAAGTTTGGGATACTTCACTTAGCAAAACTTTTTCCATCTCCATCCACTTGGCTGCAAATGCCATAATATCATTTTCTCTAATAGGTGAGTAGTACTCCATTGTATATATGTACCACAGTTTTTTGATCCATTCATCAAGTGAGGGGCATCTGGGTTGGTTCCATAATTTAGCTATAGTAAATTGAGCTGCTATAAACATTGATGAAGCTGCATCTCTATAGTAAGCCAATTCTAGCTCTTTTGGGAAGCCACCCAGGAGTGGGATAACTAGGTCCAAATGTGGTTCCAGCCCTAATTTTGGAAGAGTCTCCACACTGCTTTCAACAGTGGCAGTATAGTTTGCAGTTCCACCAGCAAAGTAACAGTGATCCTCTTTTCCTTCAGCCCCTCCAGCACCTGTCATTGCTTGTTTTCTTCATTTTTGCCATTCTGAGTGGAATGAGGTGAAATCTCAGGGAAGTTTTGATTTGCATTTCTCTTATTGTTGGTGATGTAGAGCATTTTCTCATATGGGCTTTTTGGATTTCCTCCACTGAGAAGTTTCTTTTTATTTACATAGCCCATTTATTCATTGGGTTATTAGGGGTATTGCTATTTAATTTTTGAGTTCTTTGTGTATTCTGCATATTAGCCCTCTGACAGAGGGGGAGCAGGCCAAAATTTTCTCCCATTCTGTAGGTTCTCTCTTGAAACTCTTGATTAAATTTGTAGCTGTGCAAATACTTTTCAGTTTAATTGCACCCCTTGCATTTATTCTTGATTTTAACACTTGTGTCTTGGGAGTCCCGTAAGGAAGGCAGTGCCAATCCCGGATGTCATGTAATGTTGATCCTACTTCTGTTTCAAGCAATTGTAGGGTTGTTGGTTTAATATCCAGATCCTTAAACCATTTTGATTTGATTTTTGTGCAGGGTTAAAGGTAAGGATCCAATTTCAGTTGTCTACATATGGCTGTCCAATTTCTCCAACACCATTTGTTCAACAGGCTATCATTCTTCCACACTATGCTTTTGCCCCTTTTATCAAATATCAAATAGTTAAAGATATGAGGGTTCATATCAGTATCCTCTGTTCTATTCCATTGGTCTTCCATTCTGTTTTGGTACCAATACCATGGTGTTTCTATCACTATAGCC